>CM065054.1:7706665-7804165 GCA_032883995.1 Coronaproctus castanopsis
GATTCTCAGTGACGGTATCGTTAGAGTTGGAGCACTGAATTATTACATAAGTTTATTACTCGACTTCTAATCGATATTCCGAATTATTAAAATCGTTTACTGTTGTAATTTGAACTATTTATTTTCCAAGTTATTGAAAGAGCATCTCTGCACCATTTCCTATTTTTTAATCGTCTTGTCGGATTGTCTGGAAGAGTAAATAAATGCATTTTACGGACGTGTGAAATAATATTAAATTACAATTTATCAAAAAACTTTTTATACTGATTTATATAGACTTCATCGACACATGGTATATTTAGGTCATTAATACATATTTTGGTGCAGATACGATCATGCGAAGTATTTTCGATTGTTGTGTCGTTGTATTCTCAATACATTACTTTTACATGCAGTTCAACATAATTCTATTTCATATTTCCAGATTGGAGCTATCGTAATTAAATCATTTTATCTTTTTAAACCTAAGTTTAAATCAAATTTCCTTCTTAGAAAAGGATACAGCAATCTGGTTCTCGAAATCAAGTTTTCCTTGTTTGAGCGACACGAAGCCGTCATGTTAGCCGTCGATCAATATGCATTGTGAGACATCTTACACAGTTTGTTTGCAGAATTTTATTACCATGGATACATATTGGAGGACGTATTTACTTGTCTGTTAGTAAAAAGGTGATATGTTGGCATTTGTATGGATTAAATGTAATACGCAATTTATGTGTCCACTTTACGATTCGATTCATATATGATTTTGAACAGCCGTACCAGCATATTCTGAAACTGAATTAGCAGTGAATATATAAGCGAATGTCGCTAATATTGTTATAGATGTTATATAATATTGGACCAAGCAAACTTCCTTGTTGCCCTAAAGTTAAAATTTTATATTCTGCGAAAAGACATCATTTATTCCAACGATAAATTTTCTGCCAGTTAAGTATGATACAGAGAATTGATAAAAGCCTGGAGTTAAAATTGTTTTAGTTTAAACAACAATCCCGTGTGTCAGACCCGATCAAAAGCCTGTACGTTACATCCAGGAAAACAGCTGAGCATACATCACCTTTTTCCAGCGTTAACCATATCGCATCGACTAATCTATGGCACTGTTGTATTGTTGAGTGTTTCCATTCGAAAACCAAAACTGATGATTTGGGATTATATTTAGCGTTTTTATAATCAAATCTACACGACTTAAAATTAAATTTTCCAAGACTTTTGATAATGAACCGAGTAAACTGATTGGACGATATGAGGACACTTCAGTTTTGTGGTTTTCCTGTCTTATGCAGCATGATTATAACCGATTTTTTCCACTGGCTTTGAAAGTATCCTTCACGTAGCATCGAGTTAAAAACATAGCGTAACAGAGTAGCAGGTTAGTTTTACAATACAGCTTTTGATTGCTCTTATGTTTTTTATTGAGTTCTGTCCATTCGATGAATTTCTTACGTTTAATTGTCTTTGTTCCAAGAACGTTTAATTTTCATATTATGTTTTTTTTTTCTTTTAGCGGTACGCTCTATTCGTTTTTGAATTTAGTTTCTCCTTTTATTAGAATTTAGTTTTATAATTTTAAGTACGCACTTCTGAAGTCTATTTTCTCACGTTAAGTTTGATGTTTCAGACCAAATTTCAATCTACACTTTATTTTGCTTGTAGCCGTTGTGAAGACGGTCTGTCATTAAAACATTTTATGCCATACGAACGTTACTACGAATGGTGTAGTCAATTAGTCAATTCATTTTTATAATCGAAACTTTGTTTCCTCCATGTTTACATTACTCTTTCCTTAAAAATTAAGAGTTCTTCCCTCTCTCGGTTTTCTTTTCTTTTTTTTTTTTTTTTTTTTTTTTTTACAACGGCTCCATATATTTTTCATTATATAATATCATTGAAGCAAGTTCTTATCTTTATTTAAGGCACCTTGCAATTCGAAATACTTTATATACCTGTTTGATTTTTTAGGATGTTTTTGTAATACAAACTTAGTATTATTGATTTATGTATAGTTACTGTTATGCATTTGTTTACCTTAAACAATATATTTGATAATTTTCAGTTTTTACTTTTTACGATTTGTTTGATTTTTTAGCGTTTCGTTAGTTAAGTTTTGTCACGCTTGTTCATATTTTTACTAGGCTACTGGTTGGCACAAGATTCATTGCTCATTAAAATGTTTTGGGCAGCTAACGTTTTGTTATTATAATCGAGGAAAACCATTTTAATTTCTCTTGTACAAGCTAGATAAATTGGAAAATACGTTTTTCCAATAATTGTTTTTTTGTATGTATTGTGGCTTTAAATAACCCGAGTTCCGGTTCGCGTGTATTCTCTCAATCTAGATTTCAAGTTTTTTTGTCGAAATTCGCCACAACATATCGTATATATATATATATCTCAGATTGCACATGAGATTATCAGATCATAAAAAGATTGCATGGATACGTGAACAAACACGGTTGGATGATGCAGTGGAACGGATGGCATAATAAAATGGTGTTGCTCGAAGAGAAGACTAGACGGTGAAAGCGGATCTTACAGTGGTAAAAGGAAACAAAGAAGGCCAATGACGCGGTGGCACAATGATATAGCAAAGGTAGCTGAGAAAAATTGGTTGAGGAAAGAGAAGGACAGAAATAGATGGCTGATGTTGGGGAAAGCCTTGATCCAGAAGTGGATAGACAAGGGCTTATCGTGATATATATATATATACATCGTAACGAAATTTTGAAATTACGACTTACTTTATGTTACAGTGGCCACTCATACAATCTCACAATTATACACGAACCAGCTAGTTTCATTGTTTGTTTCAGCCGTATCGACTATATAAAGGACCACTAAATTGATTCCGGTCTTTAATTTCCTGCGCTGCAAAAATCACCGTCGCCTAAATTGTTTCCTTCGCTATTCCGTCTTTATATTTCTGAATCTGACAATTCCCTATCTATACGATGACTATTTTACAATCTCAATTTAATTTCATTTTATTTTAATCATTATCATATATAAGACGAATTGATTCGTATCAGTGTATAGTTGGTATTATTTCGTAATTTTTATTTTTGTTTCTACTATCGTTACGATTTTTTATTGCAGAAATAAAACGGTTAATCTGTATTTTGTTTTTTCTCATCATTCTCAAACTGTTTTCGCGCGATTTAACGACTCATAGATGAAGTATGACACATCGGTTACTTTATACTGAGTTTATTGTACGTATATTATGCATACGTGTTGTGTATATATATATATATATATATATATATATATATATATATATATATATATATATATATATTCAATGGGAGCTAATGTACACTAAGAGCATTAGTCAATCACCTCTCACTTATTACTTCCAGCCGTCTCTCCCCAAACTCCCGTGGTTCTATCTTTTTAAAAAGATTAGTCGTAAGGGGATTGTACTCATCAGCAGATTGCGATTTGGACATCATTTGTTGCCTGACCGTCTTTTCCGTATGCAGCTTAGAGAAAGTCCCTTCTGTTCCCTCCATTCTGAACAGGTAGTCTGCAGCCCCGATCATGTCTTTTTTTAATGTTCTGCTGTAGCACCGTGGCGCTCGGAGCTTTACCTGATCTTGTTACGTTCTTCGAGTATTACACCGTATAATGTATCATCCCCTTTTACATCTGGATAATCTACAATTGTTCCCCCATATAGCGACGTTTTTAGAGAAGTCAGCATGTTTGATTAAGATGTAGATAGTCCCCACAGTATCACGTTGAGTAAGCTGTAAAGGCACCCCCATTTAAAAAAAATATATATTATGTATATAAACGTGTATTTATTTATAACTAGCGTAAAACGAAATAATAAACTGGTTCAACGTGATGATGATGATGATGATAATGATGATAATAATATTCTTCCATAAAATTAATATTTAATATATATATTTTTTATTATTTAAGGGACGTACAATGCCGTTAAGTTCATTTTATAGAATTGCGCGGAATACTATGTTAATGTGGTTTGGCGATAAAACAAATGTATCTCCCGATGTGATTGAAGAGGAATTTTGGAAGCACGTGTCTGATAGGAAACATCATTTGTGCGTAAATTTTGGATCAATCGATTCGGGTTCATACGGATACGGTTTTCCGATATCTAAAAATAGTACTTTTTCCAAACATCCGTGGAATTTGAAAGTGTTTACTAATAATACATCGTCCATAATTCGTTCATTGGGACCTATTATAGGTTAGTATTTAAATTTTTATCACGTGGGTATATATTTATATATGTATATATATATTATATATAGGCAGGCATAGTTGCTAAAGTGTTCGAATCGGTCGAAAGTTCGAAACCAACTCGCGACATAAAGAAGTGTATAAAGTTTTTCATCAGTACGTAACTATTAAATATCATGGAGAAGGCATTAGCATCCCATTGCGTATAATATTGTATACGTGCGCATTATAATTAGTGCCTTGAATGCTAGCCTATTTTGAATGCAAATATAAACATACAATAGAACAATGCAACGCTGCGCGTATTATTATAAGTATCACCTTTTGTGAGTTTAAATATAACGGAATAAACTAATGATTATAGTTCATATTAAAGGCGCGCATTTTTTGGACATAATATAATAAATAATTTTCTTTAAATTGTTATTTCAAAATTGCATTCGATAAATATTATACTGACATGTAGGAAATTATGAACAGGTTTACTCTAAATTTCCTCGAATCTTTTTTTTAAGAAGCGATCTGAAAATAAATTATTTTGTTCTATGGATTCGATTAAATTGGTTTTTTTAAAAGTTTCATTTTTCGATATATATATATATATATATATATATATATATATATATATATATATATATATATATATATAATTAATTATAAACAAACAAAATATAATACAATCACTGAAAGTTTTTTAATCGCGAAACTTTTCGACAGCTACGTCATTTTCAAACGCGAACAAAAATTATTACATCTTTTAAAAAAAAAAAATTTTTGTTCGCGTTTGAAAATGACGTAACTGTCGAAAAGCTTCGCGATTAAAAAACTTTTAGTGATTGTGTTATATTTTGTTTGTTTAATTAATTAATAAAATCACTACTCTCCAATATATTCAACTTTTTGTATATATATATATATATATATATATATATATATATATATATATATATATATATATATTGCAGTTTTTTTTTTAAAATTAGCGAATCTGTAAAACAATTTAGTTTAAAAATCGTTAATTTTTAATTTTTTGGAGTACAGATAAGTTATCGTTCGTTTCAGTTTTGTTGTTAGCGCACTTTGAATGGCATACTTGAACGGTATTGTCATTATACAAGTTTTACACCCAGTACACAGCACATTCCCAACTTGTTTTTATATTTACGAGCTAATGCGCCGATGTCATTTTCATTATAGTTCGTATACGTCATTACTAAACTTTTTTTTATATTTTAATGTGTATATATATATATATATATATATATATATATATATATATATCATCATCATCATCTCAGTCCATAATTTGCATTGCGTTCCTTCTCCAACATTCTCTATTATTGGCCATCTGAAAACTCTCTGATATATTATATCCTATTAGTGCATGATCAATCCAACGTGTTGAACATGTTCTTTTGTGGCCGCTTACCATCTACCGTACCTTGTATTATTTTTCGTTCCAGCGGATTGACGTTTATCACTATATGCCTAAAATATCTTACTATGTTTTTACTAATTTTTGTCAAAAGACTGGTATTTACTTTTAATTCCTCGGTAATGGACGTATTCGTTCGATGGGTTGGCCATAGTACTCTAAGAAGTTTTCGATAAATGTTCACCTCGAAGATATTTTTATACGTTTGGTATCAGTTTTTTTCGATGATCCATGTTTCGGTGCATATATTGACCAATCTTAATTTTTTTCTTTTTTCTTTTTATGCCGGTATCTTGCCAAATTTTATTCAGTCTGGGCTATCGCGAGACGTCTGCGTATTTTGTTCTCGCATCCGCCTGTGTTTGTTATCATCGTACCGAGTTAGCTAAATTGTCGTACTACTCCATAAACTTTAATTTTTGTGGTTTCTGGTCGATTATTTCCAACTCTGTCAACAGTCATTATTTTTGTTTTCGATTTGTTCAATTTAATATTGTAATTCTTAGCTTTTTCAGAATGGTTTGAAGCTCTTCTTCCGAGGAGGTTAATAGGATTATATTATCAACGTACCGCAAATTAGTAATTTTGTGACTTTCTATTGTTACTTCAATCTTCCCACCCATCGAATACTTCTCGCATTATATGTTCGGTGTGTATATATATATGAAATAACATAGGTGATATATACATCCTTGTCTAGCTCGTGCTTTAAATTTAAATGGTTGCGATTTAAAAGTATTAACTTTTTTTTATGGTACTGATATTCGTATAGATTGCGTATAATCCTTATTATGGGTTCCGGTACACCAGTTTTGTGTAGTATTTATCACAGTTGCTCAATTTGACCGAGTCAAATACGTTAAAGAAATCAACAAAGCACATATATAATTCTAGCTGACACTCGTGCTTTTTCAATGATCTGCCTTATATATTCAAGATATATGAATCGCGTTTGTTATTTTGAAATTTGCGGTATGAAGTCTTTCATATATTAGTTAGGAGAACTTTACTGGTGTGAGTTATTAATGTTATGGTTCTATAGTTTTCACAATTCGCAGGTGATCCTTTTTTTGAACGAGGGAATAAAAATTGATTTGCACCAATCCGTGGACTATTTTCCCGCAATACTTCATTACATATTTCATGTATTAAATTAGTTCCATCATCTTCAAGTTATTTTATCGCTTGTGCCGGTATGCCATCATCACCATTTTTCCGTTTTTTAAACCTATTTATGATCTTATAAGCTATTTTGATTTCATTATTTTTTGTTTGCTCAATAGAGTATAAATTTATACAATAATTTCCCCGTAACAATTTTGTGAGTCTACAGGGTAAACACACCTTTCTACGTGTTTTTTTTTTTTTTTTTTTTTTTTTTAATATGTATATTTTTTTCTTACATTTATATATAGGTGTAACGGTGCCAACGTTGCATCTGGGCATGCTATTCTCTACCTGTTGTTGGTACAGAGATCCTCACGGTTTGCCTTGGATCGAGTATCTACATACCGGAGCTAGCAAAATATGGTAAACTTTTTCGAATGGTTCTATTTTTTTTTTTTTTTTGTAAAGTATTATTTAAGAAAATCTCGCTTGTATCGAGTAGTCAGTCGGTGTTTAATTAGAAAAACAGAAATAAATTTAAACTTAAAATTCTTTGTTAGAGAATGTAAAATAAAAACGGGGAAAACAATTTGGTTGAAAATATATTTATTTTTAAAATCGTGAAACTGTTATCAAGCTCTTAACGCCGTAGGCGCATCCAAGAGGATATAGTACGCCACTTTTGACTTACAATTAGAGCATCTCGGAATTGTTTTCAAAATTAATTATGCAGCGTAAAGTGTTTTAATGGACGTGGAATGTTGAATATACACACGGTTGAAACGGTAAAATTAGTATAATCGTCGAAACTTAATTTTATTTTATAATGTTTTGTTTTGCTTATATATTTTTTCAAAATATAAGTATTTACATAATAATTTATCTGTATCTAATTTTTTTTCGTTTTAATTAAAATTCGTATGCTTACCTAATATGTATTTATTACAAAATATAACAATATTTTTCTATAATAATAATTATTATTATTATTATGTGTTTTAATTAGTTTCGTTGTATTTATTATTGAAATGAATACTAATGAAATTTTATTTGATTGTTATCATCATTATTATTATCATTATTACTTTTCAACGAAGCTGTATTAATAGTATTTTTGTGTACTTAAACCGGCAGTTTTGCACATGGCCGGTTATTACTTAAAATTATTAATTTTTACGTATTTTATTTATCATTAATATATTTTTTTTTCCCAGCTTAAGCCATTTGGCCAGTTTAAACTTTTATCTAGTTAGTGTATTTTAAATTTCAATACAACTACGCTTGATAAATTTATATAAACTAATTGAAACAGGAGACAACGGTTCAGAAATAATTAACTCAATACTAACGGATAATGTGTGCCACTTTTGTAAAATACTAGAGAACAGCTCATCCCTATGCTTTAGAAATTTCGGACAAACCCAAATTTGATGCTCAACACAGTTGTCAAAATAGCACGTATCACTTGTTTTTTGTTTTTAATTTATAATAAATGCTATTTTATTTTATATAAGATTAGTACAATGGTGAGTAATATCGAAATAAATCTAATTGAATTGAATAAAATTACAATTATTACTGTTTGTTGACATATCGGAGAGTACTGAATTATAAATAAAATGAAATAAAAAAACAGTTTAATCACTATAATTTTTTCGTGTGCGCTTGATAATGACGTAATTGTCGAAAAACTTCGCACAAAAAGTGTGGTTTTATTATTAATAATAATAATAATAATTATTATTATTATTATAAATGAAATTTGTTAGTTTAATCTTTTTTATGTAACTCGATAATTTTGATTTTTTTTTTACGGATTACGGAAATCGATTAGTTCAATTACCACACCTAACTTATCTTTTCTAATCCCGACCAAATGAATCTTGAATACGTCTTTGTTTAATACTATCTAAAAGACAGAGCTAATCTTATGTTTTCGAGTAAATATATGTAGTTCGAGATTTCAATTGATTTTGTAACAGGAAACTTGTTTTAGTTTTAATCTATAAAAAAAAAAAACGATCTCTAAACTAGAAAGCCAACCTAGGGAATTATCAGGCCTAGTGCAGATATATATAGAAAGAGAGAAGTGTGTGTGTATATGTATATGTGTACATATATAAATAAACATCTCGCGAGTGGCGAAAGCAGGTTCGGAAGAGTTGTACACGGTTGTTCCTTTGCCGTAGCGCACGTAGGACGAGTTTTATTTTTACATATGTCAATTGATGAAACAAAAACTTAGCTTAAATAAAAACTCTCGACTATTTAATATTGATAACAAATACCATTTTCAAAAGAAGTTCGTTATTTAGGCATAGTTCTTGATAGAAGATTAACATTTAATGAATATATTTAATACGCGATAGACAACACCCGCAAAGCAATGCACGCACTTAACAGAAAATCAGGCCTTTCCAGATTAAATAAAAAATTACCGTACACAACTGTTATTCGTCCAACATTATCTTAACGCTTGTCCCGTATAGTCGTTATCTATGTATAAAAAGCCTCAGATGATCAAAAACATTTATATCCAACATCTATCATAATCGGATGGACTAAATCGAAAATGATTTTCCCAAAAATGTTGACGTTTCCAAAAATTGTGCTGTTTAGCTCTCCATTACCCGATAAACTTCAAAAAGATTACACAATGTGTTCAATAATTTTTTCTGAAACATCCGACTGAGTTACTTTTATTATTTATGTTATTATTTATTAATTATAAAAATAAAATGTTCCATTGCAATGTTTTTGTTTTCCGTCGCATTTTTAATATAATTTCCGGATGTTTAGTTCATTTCAATCGCCCTGATATCAATTTAGTGTGTAAGACGATTCCGAAATGTACAGAATCGATACGCCATCATTTTCAACAGCTTCTTTTATGATCTTGCGATACTTCTAGCGCGTGAAAATCTCGACAACGAATAACTAACCTCCTTTCGTACCATTTAGTGTAATACATGTCTGGGTTTTTTTTTTCAGCATTAAAGAACGAAACTAAACGAAACAAAATATTAATAACATATTATTATTATTATTATTAAACGAAATTAACACGATGATGGAGGAAATGAACGTTAGATTAAAAAATAGAAACTCGTTCGGTGAAGAAAAAGTAATTAAATTCGACGAAGAAAGATAGTTGTCGTTGAAGCGTAGAGGAAGTGAAAGAGGGATGGTTAAGCGACGTTCACAATAATACGATGGACAGTTAATTAGATCGTGGGAGACGGATATGATAAGCGTTACACATACGGAAAATACTGATGTCGAAGTTCTCTAAGTATTTGGTCATGTTCTCTTAAACGATTTAAACTTTGTAGATATCGTCGTTCCATTCCGAGTCGTGTTGACGATTATTTTCCCCCCTGTGCCCAGCTGCTTATGCCATCTGGCCATTCTACATTGTTTAATTAGGTTTATATTTATATGATTATTTTATTTATTATATTTTACGTACCGATATAAGATGTAAGCCGGTTCTTGATCTGATTTGTGTGCAATCTCTAATAAGGTTATTAGTCGTATAAAATGGTAATAATTTTTTTTATAAATCTTTTCTGCGGTCACTATATATTCCACATTGCCAGATAATATGCGTCAATCGAGGCAATTTCTCCGCATTCGCATAAATTACTCGATGTTCTACTTAGTTTGTGTAATGTTTCCGGAGTTCTCATACGGCCTATACGTATTCGAGACATATATACCGTACAAATTCCCCGTCCATTTTATTTGTAAATCGCTTCTTCTTCTATATATTTTGTTGAATTTCAAAATTGTATAATGCATGACAGCGCATTAATTAACACTATAGGCGATTACGACATGTCGAGTCTCATCGTACGATATTCTAAATACAAACACCGCAGAATTAAACATAGATTACTTGTTTAAGAATTATTTTCCTATTTACTACCTCTTTACTTAAGTTCTAATTATAATTTATTTTTATTGTTTCCTTGCAGGTTTTTTTTTTTCTAATTTTTTTCCTGTACTTAAAAGTTTAAAAGTTTAAAAATTTAAATTTTAAGTTTTAAATTTAAATTTTATTACGTATACATTAGATGTCGTTGTACATTAGTAAGTTAACTGTTAAGGTATATATATATATATATATATATATATATATATATATATATATATATATAAGGTACTTAACATTCTTCATTATTAAATTATTCATGTATTCATGATTTTGTTTATATGTTTTGTGAATATATATTTCTTCTTCTTCTTGAATTTCAAAATATTCCCGATATTTCCACCGATCTTTTCATATTGTGTTTGCCATTCATCATTTATTATCCGCTTTATACGACGTATATATTCCATCCGTGGTATTTTAATTTTTTCTATTCTATTACTTCGATTTATTTTTTCAACCGCTCTATCCACTATCTCATTTCGTCCGGGTATCCGTTTGAACTATATTATATTATTATCTTTTTTTTTTAAGTTTACCAATAATATTTATATTATGTTATCACCAATGCATTCTTTATTAATTATTTTCTCTATCACTGATATAGAATCTGTCGGTATTAAAAAAAACATCGATTTTGTACATTCCCGATTGTCTGCTTTCAGAATAGCTATATCTCTGCTGTGTTTGATAAATAAATTTTTCGGAGTCGAAATGATTTTAAGTTATTTTTACTTTTATTATATACCGCTGCGGTACATAACCTGCCTGTCTTCTTTTATTGTTCCGTCCGTGTATATAATTTAAAATTCGCTATATTTGCTTCGAATTATGCTATTTAATATATTTGTTCGTGTAAATTATTATTCTTATGACATAATTCTAAATCAACATCTGAATAAATTGGTGTTACGTGTAAATATATATATTACAAGATACCTCATATATACTATTATTATTATTATTATTATAAAAAAAATAAAGTATTTATAAAGAAAAAATTTTATTTATATTAAAATAAACTATTATATATTTATTAATGAATTAGTTATAAAAAATAATAATTTAATAAAAAAAAACTTTACCGGATTTGTAATTATTTTTCAACCATCCATTCTCATTTTATTCTAACCGTCTTCATTAAGAAACTAACAATTGAACTATTTGACGGAAAATCTAGAACTCTTTCACAAAATGAACAACCATCCCTTTTTATACATTTTTCTTAAGCATTGTTAAACAAAAATTACTAGATTTTCTTCATTATTTACTGGCTGTATTAACTAAAATTATTTGGTCAAACTAATTTACTGTTTTTTTTTCCATTGACTAACTAAAATTAATTTTAACTGTTGTATAACAATAGTTTATCTACTACAAATCCGATTTGGTTATATTATAATAATTTTAATATATTTTACTTTAATTAAATAAATAATTATATATATATTTTGTTTTATTATATTAATTAAATTAAATATTAGTTTTCCACCTTCAATATAATAAATTTAGATTTATTATAACGTGAACATACGATGATCGTCGTAATATATATATATATATTTAGCAAAACTAAATAAAATCGAAGTTAATCACTAAAAAATTTATTACATAAACACAAACACGAACCTTTTCGACTATGAAGTCATTTTCAAGCTATTGTTAAAAATGTTACAAAAAAAAATATTTTTTAGTGATTAACTTCGATTTTATTTTGTTTTACTAAATTCATAAAATCACTACTCTCCAATACATCAATATATATATATATATATATATATATATATATATATATATATATATATATAAAACGCATGGTTTTACAATTTTGCATTTAAATTTTTAATTATTACTTAAAGTTTTTTTTCTTTAAATTTAATTTTTATTTAAAGTTTTTTTCTTCAAATTTAGCTTAATTTTTATTTATTTAAAGTTGTTTCGTTCTCTCGCAATTCAATTTTTATATATTTTAGGTATGGAATAGCGGATGAAAATAGCGAAGTATTCAAACAGGCCGTTTTAAATGTCGGTCCTCGATATTGCAGAAATAAAAGTATTTGGTTATCGTCGGATACGATAATGATTCCACCGTCTTTACTAGTCGAACGTAATGTGCCGATTTCGCGTGTTGTGCAGCATCCGGGTGAATTTATCGTAGTTTTTCCGAAGTCGTTTACTTCCAGCATTTCGACCGGTTATTTAGTGTCCGAAAGCGTCTATTTCGCACAATCTTCGTGGCTAATGACTGCCGAGCAAGTTTTCAAAGTAAAATTTTGCAATAGTATTTTTTCCATAAATCTGGTTATACTACGCGATAAATTAATTGAATAGAAATAACTTACTTCTACTCCTCACTGTATGATATACTTTAGAACCAAACCCAAACTAAAACTCCATCTCATCCCTATTTGTAATTTTCTTATATATATATATATATATATATATATATATAATTAAGTGCCGTCTCCTTGTCGGATATATGCGATTACTTACCTATACATATTTTGTTATACACTGTACAAGGCAATCATGATATGACATTAGCGGTGATAGACACACACACATGGTAAAACTGATTGTAATTGCTTTGTTCTCACGACACAATGTAGCCCCGCATGTTTTTGTAACGTACTATATTATTTAGCGCGCATATGGCGTTGTGAGTGGTGGTGGTTTGCCATTACCTTCCACGCCATAATATTAGAATTATTTATATTTTTATTTTCTGATGATAATTTTTATGCCGCCATTTGAACTCGGTACCTTCTGTATAGAAGTCCGCGCTCTAGCCACTGGGCTATTCCTACGACTACACATACATGCATATATATATAAATATTAAATAAATATATATATTTGTAAGACAGTAATCCTGTGGATAAAGTCTTGTACACTTCTACATTTCGTTTTATTTCTCGTCACTGTATTTATTTTATCATTTACTCTATTGTGTTTATATTTTCTCTTAACCAAGCTTTCACACTTCTCTTTTTCATTTCCCCAATACTTTCTCTTCAATCATCTCTTGCGTTATTTTCTTATATATTACTGGTATAACGTATTCATCTCTTTTATATAATAGTTTATTTGTTCCTCTTTATCATTGCATCTTCCTCATGTTATTTCCTCGTCCCTTTAGGATTGTTATATATATATATATATATATATATATATATATATATATATATATATATATATATATATATATATAAACAATATTCGATAAAAAACAACAGTTTTGGAAGTAATATATCTGTGTTCTCTAGAAGGTTCCTTATTGAATATCATTAATGTTTCCTAACATTAGATTTAAACTTCGGACATGTTTTTTTTTTCTTTCTGGGCGATTAAATTATTTGTAACATATGATCGGCAACGTGTTGCTTCAATTTAATACAATATAGCTAGGGCGTATATTAATTTTTAAAATAAATATTGTACGTGATAATCCTATACAAAAAAAGAAAAATTAAGTATTCATTCATTGGTTTTTTTTACATTTATCCATATTCCCACTATTTATGCGTTATTACTCTTTCAACTTGTCGACATTTACATACCTCTTTTCCGTTCATTGTGTATTGTAATTATGGTTTCTTTTACACGTATCTTATCTATTCATCTGATCCACCTTTAATTTTCTTTTGCCGGTATTTATTTTTTATTCTTTAGCTTTATTTAGTTTATTTACATCGTTTTCTAACAAATTTTTTGCCTGTTCACCACTACGATCACTAAGTACTACTAGATATATCGGTAATTATTAATAACTTGCTGATGACAATATATAACATAAAGGGACTTATTTCACTGGAAATAATTCGTATTAAATTCACAGATATCTAAATAATATTGTCTCGGATGCACACGCTGTTGTGTATTGTTATTTTAACGCGAATATGGAGATTTTTTTTTTACTGATATATTTTTCCTCGGTAATAATTTATTATTTTTATTTATAGGATATGCGTGACAGCTGTGAACCTTCTGTATTTTCATTGGAAGAACTTTTAACGAGTATCGCTAATGATACACGCGCCAATATAAACATATTAAAACAGGTACGATACAGTTAAATGATGATCGATAATAGATAGCTAAAGTTAAATACCGTCGTCTAAATTATAGTGTGCGTGTATTTATTTGTATACACATATACCGTATGCACTATTCATGTATATATATATTTATACGTGAACTCGCGTAAAGCTTGCTCGCGTGTTAATGTATAACAAATAAGTTTCCCAATTTAACAGTTCACGATGATACTGACTACAGTTCATTAATCACCAACAATTTAGATTAAATGACTTTTGAAATCATTTTCTAATTTTGAAAAATCTCTTTCTATTTCATTATGTAAAATCACAGATAATAGAAAAAAGGGTTTACATTTTATTGTAACATATCAAGAGCATAAAAGTATTATAACGAAACTTAACAATAGAAAAGCACCATCGTCAATATAACTAATAAAGTTATGAAAATCGTATTTTTTTTTTTTTTTTTTTATTATTTCCAAGTTTGTTTTGTTAACACTGTACAACAAATTATTACAACTCAATATGTTCCCACATATTTGGAAATGTGCTAGTATTATAATGTTAAATAGACCGAATAAAAATTTGAGCAAAGTAAACGGATATAAACCAATATATATGTCTTAGCAAAGTTTATGAAAAGATTATTTGAAAATCTTTAAATGATGAAATTTTAATAATGCTGAAATTTTTTTCTTCAGAACTTGCTATTGCGGACGTAACGGATGATTTACTACATAATAAACAACGTATTCACCCTATTGTCGTGTCGTTTGATATTGAAGTCGCATTTAATTATTGTGATAGCTGACATTAATTTCATATGGTTTTAGTTTTAACGTAATTTATTTAATACACGACTACTTAAACCTCAGAAGAGTAAAGTGAATTTATCAAAATGATATCTTCTTCTTCTTCTTCTTCTTCTGGTGATCCTCAATGGATGTTGGCGATTATCTCTCCGGCTTCCAATCTGTTGGCTAAGTTCCGCAACAAGGTTGCTGTATTAAGTCCTGTCCATCGAGGTTGAAAATAACTTTGTTGTTTTTCACGAGGCTCTGTTCTTAGTCCGGTTTTGTGGAATATTTTACATTCTAATGTTTACGCTAAATTAAGAAATATGTACGAAGGACTAAAATTGTACAATTACGTTGACGACTTACTTTTAGCGTACAGATGTAATAAAGTAATTAGTAAACTTAAAACAAAAACGAATTCTTTAAACCTCAAATTTGAGATCAGTAAATGGCAAATTACGATTGTAACTGGACGTGATCAAAATTGTACAAATTTTATTTAATAATAATAATATTAAACGTAATAATCGTGCATTTAGATTTCACTGATCGTATTAAATATTAAGGTTTTAATATAGATAATCAAACTAATGTTTCTGTATATCTACAGAATCGTACGTTTGTTGAAAATCGACAAAAGTTACGACTATATTGTTGCATCTCGACCCTCTATATTTCATTATTAGTTTCAAATTTAGTATCTGTTCTGGACAAGATCTTCCTTTTTTAAAACCAGCCTGGTATTGTCTGAGTTGTTTATCTATTTGATATTTAAATCTATTTTGCATCACTTTTGAAAGAATTATTATTATTATTATTATATTAACTGTAATGATATTTTTGTATAATAGAAAACGTATATATTACATTATATTTCCGTGTAACAAAATACTTAGGTGTTGCCTATGCTGGGTGATATGAGGGATAATGAAGTAGCGTTGCGTAGTCAATTGGAAGAGCTTGGACTTCGATCTTCCGAAAGATTAGTAATCAATAAAAGGAAGAAATCTTCAAGAGGATATACGGACGATGATGACAATTACGAATGCGGAATTTGCAGAGCGAACCTTTTCCTTTCTTTCGTAAGTCTTATTTTTTTGTCTAATTCAGTTTCGTCTTGTACATACATACATACATACATATATACATGTATATATATATATATATATATATATATATATATATATATAAAAGTCATAACTTCAAATCTTGCATTCTTTTCTTTTTCTATGATTCGCTATTCGCACGGTTCATATTTATTATTCTTTTTATTTCATGTTCGCAATATCCGCAGTTTGATATAATATAATTAGCAAAACCGTATATGGAAAATTCGCAAGATCTCGAAAATATCAAAATGACAATTCGTACAACGCTGGTTTCTTCAACAGCGGCGTATGAATCAGAAACCTGAATTATTATTAGGTCAGTGGGAAAGAAGATGGAAAATTTTTAAATGAAATAATTTTCCTAATTGCTGAAATATTTTACGTTTATAAATTTGAACGATATTGGAGATTAGGTTCATATCTAACGGGAATCGACGAAATTTTATACCGGATTACAAATCAGATTCTTATGTCTAATACGTTTTTGTACCACGAGTCTGTTTTTGTATTTTCTGTTTTTATTAAGAATTTTATCGTTCAACTCTTTTGTTTATCTGTAGGTTTTTAAACATATCGTCATGTGTTACGTACTAATGTGCATTGACCGATGGTGCTGAGCGAGCTCGATATCGTAACACACGAGTTCCATACTTCAATGTCATATGTCTCGAATTGACTTTATAATAACTGTTTGATAAAAATAATACTTTATTTTCCGGTAAAAGAAAAGAATTTCTACCGATTAGCCCCAGTTTGTTATAATATTTTGTCGAATATATATAATTATAAAACGTATATATTATGCACAAATAAAGTGGTTTTATGTCTTGTTTAAAATTAAAAACGTTATTTAACCTGCATTTTGATCTGAAGTTTATAACGCGATTAAGTTTTTTTATTTTTTATTTTTTTTTTTTTTTAAAGAATTAATAAATACAATACGATAATTCATCGGCATTATTGAATTTTTACAAAACTTTATCACTTGAAAAGTTTAAATAAGCGTTTTACGTTATTCTTACATTCACATCGATTGTTGTTTTGTAAAAATTTCAGGACGCGAAGGATCGTTGTAAAACTTTATAATTATATTATACGCGACTATTGAGATGTATGAAATACGTAGGGAATATATTTAACACGTCGATTATTTACGTACGTATATAGTTTCCGGACACTAAGGCGATTGAACTGTCTAGAAGACTTTGAGAAATGTGTACTTTTTAGAAAAATGATAAAAAATAGTAGCTGGTCGATTACGCATTTACTTTTATAATATAAACGTAAAATAGAATGTACGCAATCGTCTATTTAAATTACAAAACGGAATCTAATAATCAAATTATCTCCCCTCTTCTTCTAATAACGCAATCTAGAAATTCCAGTTTAATTAAATGAAGCGTTTCTCCGACATTCCAGCACTTTCAAAATGGTAAAACTAACTTCACCTTTAGAGTTTATATATATACATGCGTGTCTGTATTCTGTGCGTATATACTTGATGACTTGATGAGAACGTTATAAGAATTGTTTTAATTTAAAAATATTTACGTTGATTTGAAAATATTTTCAGGTGATTAATTCGCACGAGCAAAGCAATTACTGTCTGCAACATGCGGTTCAGTTCTTATATAAAAAACAGAATCAAGTTAAATATTGCAAACTGTTATATTCTTATACAGAGGTAATCATTATATCGGATTTATATTTTCATATTTAATGTATCACTCCTACTTTGAATTCCGTATCAGGCAATGTCAATTATATAATTATTATATATTTATTATTCTATTATTATTGTTGTTATTATTTTATGCCGTCATCGTATAAATATTAATAAAATATATTTACCGACATTTATATATATATATATATATATATATATATATATATATATATATATATAATATATATATACGATCGGTATGAGGTCGTGTCCCCTAGGATGCCATATCGTTCGTAAACGATAAATTTGATTAAAAACTTAAAACAATAAAACTGTAAAATCATGTATTTTTATAATAAATATTTATTCATACTCGCAGAAACATCGTAACAAGATCGATCACAATAGGTAAACGTAACGGGGGACACAATTATTAATACTAAAATATGACGATCGAAACTGAACGAACGATTTAACTAACTGAAACTAGACTGACTTAAAACTAGACTAAACTGAACTAAATTAAAACTAAACTAACTTAGCTAATAATCGAACATCTCCTTTTATACTAATGAATATGCACATACACACATATATACATATATACAAGCCTAATTAGAACTTTCTAGATTTTTCTAGAAAGATTCGTTTATTATTATTGTATATACTTATGGAACTTCTTTGTATATTTACATATGTGCGAGTGTATTTTTTTGATTGGTTTAACATAATTTTTAATATACAATCATAAACGTGATTTTGCCGGCTACACGTGGAGCATCTCACGTGTAGTAGAGCATCTCACGTGTAGTAATTATCTTGTCATTTAATGTATTGTAATATTTGTGTGTGTTTCCATTATTAATACGTCGATCAGACGATTTTCAATAATCAATCAAAATGTGTTAAATTTCTTCTCATTTTCTCGTGGGAAAATTATACTTCCACATACATATATATACACACATACACATATACTTATTGTGTAACTAGTACGACGAGAAAGCAACAGAAAGATTAATAAACCTTGTGTGTCATCTTAACTTACTGTTGACACTTTAACATAACTATTTTCTCTGTTCAACCTCGTCTTCACTGTTACCATTTTACTAATTTTATATACATAATATATATATATATATAGGTATATGCACACATACACCCACTCTTATATAACGTGCTTAGGAAGATATGACCATGAACCATACATGTAATAATACAAGCACGCTATTAAACCATCGTCATTATCATTATTCTTTTTACTTATTTTTTAATTCTCAAACTCATCTTATTTATTTATTTATTTTATTTATTTATTTAATCATTAACATGTAACAACATATGGTTGTTACAATATATATATTTTTTGTATATATACATTTTATATATATATATATATATATATATATATATTTCAGGACGAACTGGAAAATCTTATTGTTAAAGTAACGGAAAGGATTCAACAAAAAACGGTTCAAAAAAACCGGTTCCCAACAAAATATTCTGATAACGTTTAAAACAGAACATCTGATTATTGTTTCATATCATAGTCATTCATTACGAAATTACATACACGTGCATATATACGAACGATGTTGCACGGTTGAGAAAACTATAACGGTAAAACGTGTAATGAACTAATAATTTTATGCTGGTTTTCTATCGTACGTGTCTAATAAATATAATAATTATACACGCGTTATTGAAAATTAGTTCGTTAATAATTTTAATTCAAAATATATACATTCGAAGTGCAGGTAAAAAAAAATCGAAATTCATATAATAATTTAAGATTATTATTTTTTTTGTGAAAACTATAAGAATTTTATTCGTATGTTTTTTAATTCGTTGTTTTAATTGAAAAAAAAATAGCACAAGCAATTTATAGATAATTTTATCTTTAAATCGTATAATAATTTTGACTATACGATACAGTAATATCAGCGCGCGGAAAGTTATTACAACACTTTTGCACTTGACAATACGTCATTATATATATATATATATATATATATATATATATATATATATATATATATATATATATATATAATGCGTGTACGAATTTAATTATATTAAATGTTTCTATATTTTCACTTTTTAAGTAATACATAAATTACAAATTCTTTTACTTTACGTTTTCCAAAAAAAAATATTTATGATAGTTTAAAGTATTTTTCTCCATTTTATGTTTATGATGCTGCATTAAATTTGCATTATACACGATTACTTTCAAATATTACTAAGCTAGAAACGTTTTTTTCCTAAATGTCATAACTAAATACTTTTTCGGGGAAAAATATTAATTTTACCCTTATTAAAAATTCATATATTTTCATGCGTTGTGTATGTATTATATATTATATATATATATATATATATATATATATATATATATATATATATATGTATGTGTGGCGGCTCGTGAAGTTGAAATCTAGAGGTTCCACAGTTTAATCTTCTTCTTTCTGTGTAAACATTATGAAATGTTACAGTCGGCGTCTTTAATTTGTTTAGTTATTTCATCTTGACATATTTATAATATTATTGGCAATAATTAATTTTGTATGCTCTTAGATGCACCTTTAACCTTTTCGTGTCCATACTTAGACCTTAGAACGATAAAAATTTTCTTTTGAAACTGTAGATGATCTCAAAAGTGTTCCAATTAAAATATTTTTCATTTTTTTTTTTTAAATCGACTTTATACGTAAAAAAATTATTACGGTGTATCCATAAGTATACAATGGGCATATGTGATTAGTAAATTATTTATTTATATATAAAAATAATTGTAATTAACAAGGGCTTAAAGTCGGTGATATTTTTTATATGTTACTTTTTAACGTGGCTGTTTGAATCGTACTTAACTCGAGAATAATTTTTTCCAGTTTTATTATTATTTTTTTCTTCTCCGAATATGATCACATCCAGGAAAGATTTGCTAAATTGTACGCGACACTATTCACTATATATAGAGTGACCCAGTTTAGACGGATGGTTTTGTTTTTTGAGTAGCGCAGTTGGTAAGACTGCTACAACGCAAACCGCGTGCGCTCCACGTTTAGTGTACACACGAGAGATTCGTTTTTGTACAGTTTCAGTTATCACGGCGTGCTATAACGAGAAGGAGCGCGCGTTTTGCGTGGAACGTTATCTTCGGCGTGAATCGATCACGACAGTGCAAAGAAAATTTCGAAAAGAATTCAAAGTTACGCGTTTTGTTTTTTTGTTTTTTTTTTTTGTGAAGATTCCTTTAAGAGTCGCGTTTACAAAACACGTCTACGAGATGTGGAAAATCTTAAAAATTCGGATTTTTGAAGAAATTCAAAAATTCAGCGACTTCTGCTCGAAAATGTAAAAAGACTGGATGAATGTATCGTTGAAAATGACGGTCATCTGAACGATATTATGTTCGATAAATGATTGTGAGCTAATCTCTCGTTTTCTTATTCTTAAATAAAATTTCATTCAAAAATTTCGTTCGAGTAGTTTTTGAGTTATTCGAAAAACAACAAAACCGCCCGTCTTCTCTGGGTCACCTTATAGATTTTTTTTTGAGAGCATAAAATAGTTCATAAATTAAAATTCCATAAAAATGAATTCACAACGTCTTCCTTATATTTGACTAAAAAAAAAAAAATAAAAATAAAAAAGGTTAAACAAACACTAGTAACGAAATTAATAATTAGTCTAGCTGCAATATAAATATTCGACCGTAAAAACTGTTTCATACGATAATAAAATCTCACTTGTCTGAAATGTTCCCTCGTAGTCGTTAGAAGGACAATTTCAGTAATTCGCTTTGCTGACGATACAGTATTTCTAGCAGAAAGTATAGCAGTACTACAAACACTCCTACATTAGAAAGCAAGAAAACGTGTATTACTATAAACACCAAGAAAACGAGATTCATGATAATCTCGAAGAAATTGAAAAGACGGAAATATATAAATATCTGGGCAACTGGGTGACACAAAATAATAATTCCGAAATGTAATGCGAACTCGTATTGAAGTAGCTAGAAATACTTTTACGAAACTAAAAAACACCCTTTCGCAATAGGAAGTTAAGCTAAACGATCAGAAAAAAAGTTACTGAAATGCTACGAATGCTCTTATATGGAAGCGAGGAACTATAAGAGAAAATATGAAGGAGCGGATATCATATCATTTGAAATGTATCGAAGAATGTGGAAAATACCTATATCAGAAATGAAGAAGTTCTAAAATTATTGGAAAATGATAGAATGTTAATGGCAATAGTGAAAAAACGAAATATATGTTTTGTTTTTTTGGGGGGAAATTTTACGAGTCTACAAACGATTAGTAATGGATATAATTGAAGGGAAAAGGAAACCGGGAAGAAAATGTATATCGTAGTTCGAGAACATAAAAAAAAAATATGGACCGCAATAAATAAGACGGAAGAGTTTGTCAAAATAGAAAGAAATAATAACAGGCTATAGCAGATTGTCTATTCGATACCATTAAAAGAATAATTGTGACGGCTTTTTATGGTGGTATCTTTACTTTCGAATGTTACATTTTTCTTAATTATCTACGACGGGAAACTTATTAAAATTATTTAAACGTTTTGATTTTGAAAACGGTTTGCACAACATACAAACAACCCCAAAAGTCGCCCTTGGTACATAATATAATAAGAACGTATAATATATATATATATATATATATATATATATATATATATATATATATATATATATATATATATATATTCGTTTTGATTTTTATGTTTATTTTTATTGTTTATTTATCTCGCACGTTTGATTTATTACGATTAAGTATAATAATTTTCACATTTTTCAATAGTAATAATAATGTCAGTGTTACTATTGTAAAGAAACATCGATCGTACAAATTTGTATTTCTGCTCGATATTAATTTTAAATTCTATTTTCACTTCATTCACTTAATATACAATTTTACAAATAATCCGATTTTAATTATTACGCGCGCGAATCGGAGAATAAACTTTAATTTCATTCGATTCGAACGTAAATAAAAAGTTTACCACGAATTATGCCGCGTTCTCACGAGTTAACCAGTTTAGTTGACCGATTTTAGTCGATTAAAAGTTGAATTCAACCCGAATCAGTTTAGATTCGTACGTTTCAACTGAAAGCCGGGCAAAGGTTTTTTTCCCCTATGCCTAAGCTTTCGCCATTTGACCATTCTACATGGCTTAATTAGTTACTTGAATTAGTTTATATTTTATATGATTATTTTATTATATTTTACGATGTACCGATATAAGATGTGAGCCGGTTCTTGATCTGGCTTGTGTATAATTTGTAATCGTAGTCGTATAAAACGTTAATAATTTTTTTATAAAATCTTTTCTGTAATCATTATATATTTCACACTGACACGTTCAATCGGGTCAATTTCTCCACATTCGCATAAATTACTCGGTATTATACCCAGTTTAAAGTAATGTTTCTGGAGTTCTTATATGGCCTGTACGTATTCGACATACAAATTCTCCGTCTATTTTAAAACCACGTCTTTTCTGTATAGTTTTTTTGAATTTTAAAATATTCCCAATATTTTTCTCTTCATATAAACGAATAAATCGTTCGAGCAGAGATTATTCCGGAAAATAGTTCTGCATCTCCGTTGAACAATCGAGTTGAGAAAATATTAAACGTTGAAGCGATTACGTTATTTTGTTTGTATTATTAATTCTTATTAAAAAAAAAAATTATTCATATACGAATATATTAATCTTCATCTTTTTACGCTCTATTTCCGGCCAAAATTTAGCGATCAACATAGCCGTTTCCGTCTTTGTCGTTGTACATCTCTGCCAACTCTGTAAATATCTCGTTGTACCACCGACACATTGACATTTTTTTCAGTTATTCAAAAACCAAAATCGGCCGACTTCTGTCGGTCACCCTATACGTCTCGTATTTATTTCATCGTGGTTGTGTTGACGATGATTTTTTAGCGACGTTTATTTTTGAAATAGAAGTCGAGTAATATTAAAATTTAAAAAACTTTCGGTAGATATCACGACACTGTTTTTGAAAAAGAAAAAGCCTTTTTACAGTCTATTATCGAGACAAAATATCAACTGACTGAACTGTCGAAGGAACTTCTATACACCCCTTGAGCGGCCGTGGTGCTGTTGGTATCTACCGATTTTTTTTTTAAATTTTAATATTAATAATATTAATAATATTAATAATATTAATAATTGTATCACGAAAAACACAAACAGTCGAGTAATATTAGTTCATCGTCGGATATTATATTCGAGCAGTTAAATGCCGATACGATCGAATCGGACTCGAATTCAATTTGAATCGGTACATTAATTTCAGCGTGCGCTTGAAAATTCATGCGGAACATTAAATAGATGAAGAACTTTGCATTGTTGGGGTCTTACTACGCCGACGGGAATGGAGAGTAAGTATTATTTTACTAGTCTATGTTTATATTATTATTATAGTTCTGTGTCCAGTGACGTTTTCTAACGTGGTGGCTGTCTTATGTTGGTCTAAAATTTCTCGGAACATACTTATCACCAGTAGAAAATTCGATTAAACCGACAGATTTTCTAACCAGGTTGTCTTTTTTCTTCCCCGCTGTATTCTTCCTGTAATTTTTCCCTGCATTAACTCACGGAACACGTTGTTATAGGCTGATAAGAACAGATAATATACTTTGATCTTAGCCAACAGGTCGAGTGTTTCTATAGGTAGTGCGAAATCATCTTATAAAACCTGTTTAGCGGGTGAACCACCGCAAGGTAACGTGTGCTTGGTCTATTTTCATCGTAACGACTTTCCTGTTTTGCCTAATACGCAAGTCGTACTTTTTTCAGATGTATTGCAGCTCGTGCAACACTATTCGCAATAGATTGCAACTTGGAATGAAGTACATCGATAATTATTACAATAAATGAAAAATTAATATAAATAAGACGAAAACAGAAAACCATCTGATTTTTACCCCCTGAAAGATCAACGTTGCTAGATAGTCTACTTGCTCGAGATGCTAAAATAGATTGAAGTGATCAGGTATGCTATGCGGGTGTTGCTTTAGACAGAAGATTGACGTTCGCTAAACACGTAAACGATATTAGTCTTAAGAAGCCATCTGTTCCATATACCCATTTTTTAATCGTAAATCTTACCTTAATATTAACAACAAGATGATAATCTACACGTCGTTAATCCGATCGATTATGACCTACGTCTGTCTAGCATGGAGCTCAGTATCGAGAGATACTTCCAATAAATTACAAGTCATTCGAAGTAGGCGTTTAAGAAGTTACCACCATATATTAGAAATTTTATGTTAAAAGTATCGAGTGATTTTATCAATAATTATTTGTATCTCGATAATGTGCTTGTTTCTTGGATGATAGGCAATTAAAATTTATGTATACTAAGTATAAAGATAGACGCATTAAACGTGATTTATTATAAGCTCATTTTTTTTTCTGGTTTTTATATATATATATATATATATATATATATATATATATATATATCATTAATGTTGAATATATTGGAGAGTAGTGATTTTATAAATTATAAACCAAACAAAATATAACACAGTTTAATCACTATTAAGTTTTTTATTGCGCAAAGCTTTTCGACAATTACGTCATTTTCAAGCGTACACAATAAACATTACATATTTGTTTGGTTTATATATTTCATAATTAACGTTTAGTTATAATAAGATAATTTTGTTTATTGTGATAAGGATGCATTCGGTAAGTTGTGTATAACTTTTTCTAATAAAATATTTTTTTAATTTGTTCATTGTTATAGGGGTGTCGCGTTACATAACTGAAATACTTCAATTTACGATATACTTGACTTCTTTTAGAATTTCCTCGGAATTTATTTATACGTTGCCGTACTTCAGTGTTGCCTACTTTATCTCTCCCGTTTATGCGACTACGGTACAACCCGCATTTTAAAGGCATCCAGTTTTTTTTTTTGCTCCATAGCTTTTACGATTACCCAGCTTTCAGAATTATCGAGAATATGTAGGAA
Source organism: Coronaproctus castanopsis (assembly GCA_032883995.1). Lineage (NCBI taxonomy): Eukaryota > Metazoa > Arthropoda > Insecta > Hemiptera > Monophlebidae > Coronaproctus > Coronaproctus castanopsis. The sequence continues at coordinate 7,733,010 of CM065054.1, forward strand.
TTTATTAAATTTATTTTCACATTTAAATTTTATATTTCTACTACGTTATATTTGCTTTTGGTGTAAAACCTGTATGACTTGGGATCTATAATAAGATTATATTAAGAGTAATTCAAAATTTCTATGGCAACAGGATGTAATTTTGTAGAGTTGAAACATGCGATAGAAGAGAGCATAATCGTTGAATTCTTTACTTATTTTACTCGTTCAGGAATAAGTTTATCCGACTTCTCGGATACGATCGAAGATGCAAAAATTATCATCAAAAAAGAAACAGATAAATAATACTAATATTATCGCGTACGAGGAAATAGCAAAACACCACGCGCAATACCTTGTTACACTAAAGAAACATGCACGGTTGCATTGGGTCGTCGTGACAACAAAGCGATCACAATCAGGTTTTCCGGGTGTATGTGTTCTATCTGCGCTAACGCCATATTATGATTACCTTGTACGCTCCTTACACTGTACAACGAAATATGTATATGTTTACCTACGATATGGAGACGGCACTTAATAATGATGATGATGATATTGTAATAACTGTTTCTTTTGATCGTTTAATATTGTCATTGATATTCTCGGTCATTTTTTTTTTTTTTTTTTTGGGCACTGCTGAGGAGCAATCACAACCCACACTAATGTGTTGATAAATAGTTATTATATATTGATGTTACAATTGGTTAGGAATTTGTAAAGAAGGAGGAAAACACGGGAGTCGTTAGAAAAAATTAAGGAAGTGATAGAGAAAGGAGGACGATAACCGATGGATATTAAGGAATTCAGGAGTGCGAGTTGGTCAGGTGTGTGAAAACTGCAATTGAAAAGGATGTGGTTTTCATCGGCGATAATTTGTGAATCGGCTGGATGGGAACAATATGGGGAACTGGAAATCCCAATACGAAACATGTGAGCCGGAAGACGATTGTGTCCAGAACGTAAACGGGTGATGGTTGTAATAAATTTTCGGAAGTTGAGGTGTTTATGATGCCGATTAGCATCATCAACTTGTATTTACATCACTTTTCAACCTTAGAGAATAATGTTTCTAATTTATAGTGTCGATATACTTCGGTTTAAAACCGATAACATTTGTTTTACCTCCGTGAAAAGTAATTTTTTTTTTCGTTTACATTTGGTAGATTTAGTAATTGCGGTTATGCAAATTTAAAGTTATTTTTCAGTTTTTCTCAAATATTTTTGCGTATTTTCGCTGTGTCGAGTGATTTTTTGGCAGCATAATTTTTTAAGCGATTGAGTACACAAAAATTCAAGGAAATCTATTAAAAGTATTATTTTTATCTATATTACGCAAATATTAGAGATTTTTAAAAAAATAATAATCAAAAATCGTGACTACTGAAAAAGTTAATATACGTATTTATAACTTTATACGTATATAATGATTCGGTTATTCTTCAGTACGGAGATTGTTTTCAAAATATTCGGAAGGTAATTTATTGTACGCTTATTAATTTACTTTTAATTCTAGTTACGTCATTTACATAAAAAAATTAAAAAAAAAAAACATAGCGACGATTAACAACAAATTTTTATGTACGTCCGTTTTGTTTAGTTTTGAATTTTCAACAGCACGCTTAAAAATCACCGGTGCAGAATTATATTAAAACGTCGCGGCTATACAAAACTCACTGATATTTGTGGAATAATTAACGTTCCAGAATAATATGCCACTATTCTGATGCTTCCAACCGTGAAAGAGAGCCTTTTAGATATATAACAACGAACTAACGATCCGGGATAGCGCAAACTCTTCATCATATTAATTATAAAATATATATATGGTATATAAGTTATTATAAAATATAGTTAATATATAAGATTGCATGTATATGTACGTGTGTGTGTGTGTAGGCATTTTATGTGTAAATCGAAAGAAGTATAATCAAATCGTTTATAATCAAAACAGTTTAATCGTTATAATTTCTCTTTCTGTTATCTACAGTCAATTACAGTTCTATTTTCGTTTACACCTACGAGGTACGATTATTTTCAGGTGACTTTTTCTTCTTTATTCTCATAATTTCTACTTATTCCGTTGAAAGGGTCGTTCGATAGACAAGATATTGAAAAATTGTAACCGATTAAAAAAAAAATTGTTTCGGAATATTTAGTTAGTTTTTACGTAAATTTTAATTTTCCGTTTATTAAAATGATATTTTATTTTATTTTATTTTTTTTTTTGTCTCCAATTCGTGAAAATATGACGGGGTAAGTTTTTATAATACAAGTGAATTAAGAATAAAATGTACTGAACAAGGTCCAATTAAGTTTTCAGTGCTCTAGCCAGTCCATTTTACAATTAAAATTTATATACAATTTATATACAATTTATATTATTAGGATGAATTTTTCCGTATGCTATTTCGGATATAGTAAAATTATGAAATGTTGAGAACTCTTCATTTAATAATTCGGTTCTGCTGATGTTTGTAAATTCAGTGCTGCTATCCTGTCAGGATATCACGTTGTCAGTTGTTACATATCTGTTCGTGTGTGCTAATACTTATATAAGTGTGTAATCTTTAAATAATCCACGTCCGTCGATGAACTGTATAAATAAAATAATTCGCCGTAAATACAACGTTGTTTAGCCGGCTATCTATAGTTGGAAAGAATTGTTCTACTAAACCATTCGTCCCATAATGCTTGATACTTTTTTTTTATGCAGTAATCATCCGGTATCGTTTTAAAATGTTTAGACGTTAATATATATATATTTTTTAATCGTGTAGATAATACGAATGACGATATGTTTATAAATTCGTGATTTATATTTTGTGTTATTCTTTTGTCGAATATGCTTCTCTATTTCATATTTTAGTGACTTCATATCGGCAATAACGATGATATATATAGCTGACTGTTCTATATGATTTATTTAACTCGATGGCGATAATAATCCGATTTGAAACCGTTTAATATTAATCGCATAAAGATCGTATATCGATGCGATTAATATTAAATTAGATTCTACCGCCGTATAATATATTTGGTAGAATTACACTTTTATATTAAAATTATATTAGAACGATTATTATAGGTACATATTTGTACTGTAGTGATAAGCCCTGGTTTGGTCGTGAATCATGAAAAATATTCCACATTCTGCTGACGACGTGATATTAACGGTACCCACACTTTATTGCATTATTTAGTATTACGTATAACAAATTATAAGTAAAACCAGCGGCTCAAACGGTGCCGGTATGCGCTACGACCGGTTAAGCGCCCATCCGTCCTTGGATCGATATACATCTATCGGTGGTCGGTCGCGCTAGGAATATTAATACAGTCGGTCGAAGTTTGTCGGAAGCGTTAATAAATTATTTTATTAGGTCGATAAGTTATTTCCCGTATAAACGTGATGATTATTCAGATAATATAAATTTTAAAAACAGACTTATGTATTTTTTTATTCTCGGCGTATAATTTATTTATTTATTTATTTAATGAAGCCACACAACAGCTAACAGCCAATTATAGCGTAGGCTATGTAGTCTTGAAGTGAAGAGATTATGAACAAGTACAATCTGCGAGTTTCATTCACTGTATTTAATTCGTCGGTAAGTTTTATATACTTTTGTTTCATTTTATACGCGTGTTGTACGTTGTACATAAATAAATAAATACAATATAAATATAATTTGAAGATCGATGTAGTGATTTTGTATTAAAATAAACAACAAACAAAACGTTAAAATCACTAACATCTTTCTTTATGAATAACCACAAAGCTTTTCGACTGTTAGGACATTATCGAGTGAATATTTAAACAAGGAAAAAAATATAAATTGAAAAAATATTAATATAAGATTACAATTTACAAAAAACTAAACGAAATGATTATCAAAAACTTGTGAATTGTAATCTTAAATTAATTTTTTTTTCATTTTATATTTTTTTTCTTTTTTAAATATTCGATAATGGCCTAACAGCCGAAAAGTTTTGTGATTTTTCATAAAGAAAAATTTTAGTGATTTTAACTCCTTTTTTTTTTCTTTTGTTTATTGTTATAAATATTTATGTGCGTGCGCGTTGTTAAATATTTTACTTTGACTTTTTTTCTTTTTAAATATAACATTATTGTAGTAATTTAAAAGAAAGAAAATCAAATAAGAGGACATTTCACCAAAAAGTTCGTCTGCACTCTTTCGCACTTCTTACTATATAACCTGTAATTATATTTATTTAGATGCGAGTAGTGCCTTCTGTTTTAATATTCACGAAATTTATATGCTCCTTGAACCATCACCTATAATCTTGATCTATCTTTCTTATAAGTATTTTGTATTTGTTCAAACGCTGAACATTCTAAAAAGGTATGTTCAAGTGAATCTGTTCCATCTTCACATATTCTGCAACAATCGCTGCTTGCTATTTTGAATCATTTCAAATAAGTCTGGAGATTTTCGTGCCGCGTCATAAACTGTGTTACAAAATAAGTCAGTATTAGATGTTTGTTAGATAAACGTTCTTCTATCCTAGGAATTATGTTATCGACGTCCTACTGGGTCATTCCTGTCACTTGGCTATATATTTTATACTTATTTTACGAATTCCTTCTACTAGTCGCTTTCTATAAAGATTTTTTGTTTTTAACATTTTTATCTCATTTCTTTTCTCCAATTGCAATTTAACGGGCAGCACAATAACATTTGTTGTACAGTAGGAAATTGTCCCGTACGCAGATATTACATTTATTCATATTTTTCTTCCTTCCGATTTTGTTGTATTTATATATTTTTTATTCAAGTTTGGCTAATAAACTACTCTAGCATATTCTATAATTGATCGAAATAGTGCAGAGCATTACATTTTTTTTTTTTTTGTTTTTGACGTGTTAAGCTTAAAAAAAAAATATTATCCTGCCAAATATCATCTTAAAGATAGTGAGGAAATATATAAATAAAAATATGTATGTGGTGTATATGTACATACATATATATATATAAAAATCTATGTATACAGACATATATATATAGAAAGAGGGGGGGCGAGTTGGAGGTAGGATCTTGACGGTTATATCAACGTATATCATCAAATTTATAATTTTTTTTTAGATTGAAATGTTATGGATTAAATAAATTTTTTGTACCTAATTAAGAAGAAGAAAAAGTCTTTATTTCATTACTTAACATATTATCCACAAGATTATTGGCCAAGTACCACTTCTAAACTTGGCAGATAGTTATTTTAACTTAATAGTAAATTAAATTTTTAATATTTAGTATAAATCTGATCAAAAAGAAATGTAGGAAAAAAATCGGCAAAATAACATAATGAAGGATACTAAAAATAAGAGAACGCATTTCAAAATATTATATAAACAGAAACAAAATTAATAATTAAATATTTTGCACACACACACACCATATATATATACATATATTATAATTTATAATGCAATTATTTGTAGGATACGGATGGATGGATAAATATCACTAAATTTAACATTTATATCATCATCATCATTTCTTTAGTCTTAGGACTGGTTGTTTTTAATGATGGTATTGTATTTGAACTTATCATGATAAAACTAGGGAATCAATAATGCGGTGGTTTCTCCTTGCCTTACACATGGTTTATAGTTTTCCTTCCTCTTTTCCGGCCGCTCCTTACATGGAGAACAGACGCCGACCGACGGGTCGCTCTTTTATAATCAGACGCTGTTGGATTTATGAGACACTCTTGGCCGACTCCGCTACTTAGACCTGTGTGGCTTGGGTGGCCCTTCTAGTAATTATACCACCGCTAGCATAGCTCTATGCACCGAAGTACTCACTCCCTCCACTACGTCAAAGTGGTCCCTCACGGAGTCACGTGTATTTCTTTTTTCATATCGTTACTAATTCCAGAATGAACAAAATAGTTTTTACAAATTTACGATCGACAAATACGTATTTTATTGCTCTAGTACAACTTCGTTATTAACCATGTCACACCTGAAGGCCGTTAATTAAAACGCAAACGAAAATTACGAAATTGTAAAAAAAAAAGTGTACCAATATAAATAGGATATCCACTTTTACGACAGATGTTCGAAGTAGTTATAAGAGTATTTTCATTTTTAGTCATAGGTATTGTTAATAGCACGGATTCTATTATTTCGTCATTATAAATGTGGAGATAGTTTGGTGTGAAGAAGAAAAGTTATACAAAACGTATTTGCATTTTTCGGTAAAGGTATTTCATTAAGTGTGCTAGTAGGAAAGTGTAACGAAGAGCAAATGGAATTATATAAGAAATAGTGGAGTAAGATATGAGCTATAGCGATTTGAACATTACCGGTTGAGTAAGTAGATGGACCGGTTTTGGATAGGATAAATCAAAAACATGTGTGGCCTGTCTGGGTACGGAACATCACTTCAACTTGTCTTGTGCGATGAATACGTCGAGTACCTGCAAATACCGTTCTGTTGAGGTAAATTGAGAAATTTGACTGTTGCTCGTTCCTCGAATTCATAGAACAACGCATATCGGAACATGTTGCTGGAAGTAATTCTGTAGTAGGCGTGAAGGTGGCTTCTTTGTACTGCTTCATTTCTTCCATGTCCCCTAAAGTATACGGGTCTGCAGACTTTGATTGTCGATTATCAAATTAATTTTCTCAGTCAATGGACGTGTGGATTTGGAATTACCTTTTCCGATTGAATATAGATGATGATAAATATTTCCTACTCGGTTTCAGAAGATGCAATTAGTACAACCGGCAGAATTGCACTCGCGCGATAAGACACGAATAATGGACTATATCGTCATTATTCCTTATTATCCTTATTTAAGCGTGATATGGTACGCATTTCGTTAATGGTGGGCAACCGGGAAACGCGACTGGTTGAATATTCTACGCAACCTCGTACAGTTGCAAACGCGTGTGAACATTAATAATAAAATAAAGCGATTAAAATCAAGGATAACATGGAACACAACTTAATTCTTCGCATATATGTGACCATCTGTTGAACTCGTCTCGTTAGATGCGTTTCTATCAGGTTCTCATTCGTTTGCTTCCACGACAGGTATGTTGTTTTTTTACTCCGTTAGGAGCGCTGAAGAATAGTTTGCGTTTTAATTGAATTATCCCATATATATATATATATATATATATATATATATATATATATATATATATATATATATATAAAATGTGCGTTGTAATATGTGTGGTGTGTAGCTAAATAAAATAAAGTATTACATTACTTTAAATATGATCCTCTGTTCGTATTAACTTAAAATGGTGGTTACAAGTAAATAATACCCAAAGATTTCATTGGAAAATTGCTACTATTTCGTGGCGAAATACTATTACGTCATTCGTGTCGATATAGGTCAGTAATTTTGGGCGAATTTATTAATGGCATCGATTAATTAGGAGCCGTTGTAATTAAACGAGTTATCTACGAAAAAGTAAGAAAATAGAAAGAATGTGAATATAATTATAACTGCGTGCATTCGATTGTGACCTTCGTACCACACACCATATATATATATATATATATATGTGTGTGTGTGTGTGTATGTGTGTGCACTGTACCAAATGTGGGTTACATTTCATCATATATGAAGTTATATTTTTAAAGTAAGTGTTATATCATCTGTAATTAACGATTTATAATAGATACGGCTAAATTAAGTAACCGATAACAATTTACAGTTACACTGATGAACTTATAACATTTTCAAGTTTCATAAGTTTCATTCTATGTGTGAATGTAATATAAGGAGACTAATAGATTACATAATAATACACGTGGGCTTTTTTATATACATATATATATATATATATATATATATATATATATATATATATGTATATTATGTAATTTTTTGATAATATAATAAATAATAGATTATTTTATTCGTCGTGAAGTCAAAGTACGTTTTTCTTTTAGATTTTGTTCTTTAGTATAGAACGTGTTCTCGTCTATCGACGCTCATCATTAAGCGTTAATGTGCGATTATTATCCCGAATTAAGTTCGTTTAATTTATTATTAATACGTAATTCGTTTCGATAATTTACATTAATCGATCATATATATATATATATATATATATATATATATATATATATATGTGGTGTGTGTATATATATGATAATTAATTATATTTATATAGAATTTTGTGCCGTCCTGTTGTCAAACGTGAAATATGATGGATATTATCGCTTCGATGAAACGTTGTAAACAATTACAAACGATACGAGATGACGATCTCAACGAACGTAACGATAAGCGATTAGAAAAAAGTTTCAATTTACTCGATTTAACCGGACTAGGAATCGGCAGTACTTTAGGTATCGGTATTTATTTATTAACGGGTAGCGTAGCTAAAAATCTAGCAGGACCGGCCGTTGTTCTATCGTTCCTACTGGCAGCAGTCGCGTCCGCTTTAGCAGGTAATATTCAAAAGAAACACCAAAAAAAAAGGATACCACATAGTAACGCTGATCGCGATATAAAACGTTATTTATAACGAATAATAAAATAAGTTAAAAGCGGTTTTTTTTTCTTTTTTTTTTTTAAATTTCGCTTTGTTTAACTTTAATGAGAAGAACTTTCGAATTAAAATCCGATTTCTCTTATTATTATGTTTTTCTACACACATACAGATATATGTATATCGTCATCATCATCATCATCATCATCTGGTGCAACAGTCTGTGTTCACCCGTATGCTTGTTTTTTTCCATTTTCCGGGAAAGACGTAATGGAAATATGTCAAAATAGATGAGACAGTTCGACCGACAGTCGGTTCATTTATCAGAAATAGAATAAATATATACTTACCAAACATATAAACAAAATCATGAACACATGAATAATTGAATAGTGAAGAATGTTAAGTACCTTATATATATATACCTTAACAGTTAACTTACTAATGTACAACGACATCTAATGTATATGTGATAAAATTAAAATTTAAACTTTTAAGTACAGGAAAAAATTTAAAAAAAAAACCAGCAGAAAAAAAAAATTATAATTAGAACTTAAGTAAAAGGGGAAAACACGTAGTAAATAGGAAAATAATTCTTAAACGAGTAATCTATGTTTAATTCTGCGGTGTTTCTATTTAGAATATCGTACGATAAGACTATGTCGTAATCGCCTATAGTGTTAATTAATGCACTGTCATTACAATTATGGTAAAATTTACTAGATAATTTGTTTATATAAATCTAAAAGGTTAAGCTGCGAATGCATATCACGCAATTTAGTACATCTACGGGCGTTTAATACTGCAGCAGCGGTTTTGTAACAGCTGTAATCTTTTACGAGTAGTGTTGGAAACCGAAAATCAAACAGGGCAGGCGTAAGTTTAATAGATGTGTATAATAACTTTTTGTTTGAAATAGATAAAGAAGAATGACGATTAAAAATTGGCGAGAGTATTGAGCGCGTTGTCAATGCAGTTAGTAATATTGTCATTGAACGATAAGAATCTAATATGACTCCTAAGTATCGAACTTACGTCGACCAGTGAATACATTTACCATCGATTGTAACCTCAGCTAACGTTAGCGGGCGTCGTCTTGAAAAAAGTATCGCCTCCGTTTTTTCTGTGTTTATTTTCAATCACCAACGTTTGCAATATTTAAAGACAGAGTTATTTTGCAATCTGTTAAGTATAGTGTCTGGTCTATGAGGCGCACAATATAATTTATCATTTTATTTTTCAACATTAGATGATTATATTAAAAATAAACAGACTTATTTAAATTATTTTATTACTCGATAACGAATATTTGTATAAATTTAAGTTTCGAAGTACCAAAATGTGTCAAGTCTTGGTAAAAGTGATGAAAATAAGGAACATAATACCTTTTGAGTGTAAAAAATCGCAGAGCAAAAATTATACCGAACATAATTTTGCTTAGGTAATGGATAGATAGTAATATTATTAACGCTAAAGAAAAAATCAAACAGAAGTTGCGCTTGTAGTAATAGTGAATTTACAATATATTAAAAAATTAATAAAAAAAAAAGAAACAAAAAAAAAGTCAAATTAAAAAAAAACAAACGTCACAAGAGCACGCGTAATAAATAATTTAAAAAAAATATATCATAATGAGTACGTGTAACAATTATAATAATTAGGTGATACATTAATATCGATTGTAGTATACTTAAATGATGAGAAGCTGTTTATATTACCACGTTTTGCCATTAAGGTGCAAACCATGGTTTGGTAGTTGAAGTTTATAGCTAATCTGATTCGTACTACTACTACTACTACTACTAATAATAATAATATTTATTTATTTGTATATACATATGTACATACACACACACATATATATATATATATATATATATATATATATATAATATATATCACGTCACGCCTATATAATTTCAAGCGTCTTCTATTTTGTGTGGCTCGAATCCAATTAATTCCTATCCAATTCACAATCCTTCACTTAGTCATGGGCCTTCCTCGTGTACAACAACTATCAATCAGCCACCGTTGCATCATACTCCACCTATCATCGTCTTGTCTTGGGATATGTTCTGTCCAATTCCATTTTAGCCGGGTGATTCGTTTCAACGCATCCAGTAATTTTGTTTTTGTTTTCTCATCCGTGAAATCATCTTGCGGTCCATGAGTCTAATATTAAGAATAATTCGTTCGTGTGTCTTTTGAGTTTTCCTAATTCTTCTAACTGTTTTTGTAGTTAAACTCTCCACGTTTCAGATAAGTACGTTAGAACTGGCAAATACGCTCTAATTGTACACCGTTTAGTTCTCTCAGACTATTTGTTATCTCGTTATTTCTGAAAACTTTGTTTAGCTTTCAAAATTTCGTCCAGGCGAGAGATATCCTCCTTTTTATCTCTAATCGCATCGTGTTTTTCTTTTCCTCCTAAGTACAGGTACATCATCAGCCGAACATTATGTGACTTAGGTTTTCTACATGTATTTCAATACCTATTGAACTCTCGTTAGTGTCTTAAAAGACACCTTCCAAGGTGGCAATAAATTGTTTCGATGATATACCGTCTTACCCGCCTCTTCAACTGTATATCTCCCGTACTTTCCCATAATTTTGTTTTCATCGATGCATAATTTTGTTTTCATCGATGCAGATTAATATATTTAATATATGATTCATCAATTCTTGGCTCGTATAATGAATTTAACACTGTCTATATTTCTACTGTATCAAAAGCTGTTTCATAATCTACAAAGACCCGGCATAATTTTCGGGTTATACTCTTCACAGATTTATATTAACGTTCTAGGTAATCGTTTGTACTGAAACTCTCTCTCTCTCTCTCTCTCTATATATATATATATATATATATATATATATATATATATATATATATATATATATATATGATATTGATATCGCGCGACAGTTTATTAGAAAATATTCGTCTATTATAATTAATTTGGAAAATGTGGAATGTAATTTTTTATTAAAATAAACAACAAAAAAGAAATTAAAAATCACTAAAATCTTACTTTATGAAAAATCCAAAACTTTTCGACTGTGTTAGGCCATTATCAAATGCATATTTAAAAAGATAGAAAAACAATATAAAAATAAAATGAAGAATATTAATTTGAGATTACAATTCACAGAATTCATCAAAATGAATAACAAAAACTTGTGTGTGAATTGTAATCTATTAAAATATTTTTTCATTTTATATTTTTTATCTTTTTTAAATATTCGATAATGGCCTAACAGCCGGAATGTTTTGTGATTTTTCATAAAGAAAAATTTTAGTGATTTTAACTCATTTTTTTTCTTTTGTTTATTGTTATAAATATTTATGTGTGTGCGCGTTGTTAAATATTTTTACTTTGACTTTTTTTTTTTTTCTTTTTAAATATAATAATATAACCTTATTGTAGTAATTTAAAAGATAGAAAATCAAAGAAGAGAGCATTTCACCAAACAGTATATTTTCCATAATTTAACAATATTTTAAAATATATTATTATTTTTAATATTATTCTCGAATTTCGTATAAATATTAGCTAGAATGGGTGATGATGGAGATCCCATAATTAAACCACTATTTTGTTTATAATATTTATTTCGAAATCGAATTTTGATTTAATACTGTCTCTAATATTTTTATGTAATAATCTTTATGTAAATTATTATTCAAAATTATTATTCTTAGCATATTCTATTACTTTGTCAGTGCGAATGTTGTTGTTATACATATTAACTACATCTAACGATATTAGTGTATCATTACTCTGAAGTTTTACTTCTTTTGAACAATTTATTAATTCTAGATTATTTTTAATACAAAATTTATCTTCAAATTCATAATTTTCTTTTAAAAATTTTACTTTCGTGAAATTTTATCAGCTGGCGTATTGATGCAGTTTACTAATGGTCTGTTTTATTAATACTCTTATTCATTTTGCTGATTTTTGAGAATTGTAGTCTTAAATTAATATTTTTCATTTTTTTTTTTTTAATATATTTTCAAATATTCACTCGATAATGACCTCCAGCCGAAAAACAAAGCTTTGTGATTTTTCATAAAGAAAAAAGAATTAGTTAACTTTTTTTTTTGTTATTTATTATAATAATTAAATTGATAACGATTAAAAAAAAGGTGATTTATAACCTTCCGGAAAATTTATGGAAATATGACTGGTGTATATTGTTCCCGATTATCTCCGTTTGAAAAATTTAACTCTGTCGTGGAATGATCATAACCTACAAATTTGCGTAACAAATCTGCGAAATTGATAAGGGGTGGATTATTGGTATACGAGCATACCACGGAAATGCCGGAAGATGCGACTGAACAATTCTAAAATATTTTCCTTTATTTCGGGATTTCCAATATTCACACCAACCGAATTTTAGAGCGTAGATCCGATGACGGAATAAATGGGGTTAGAATACCTGACAAGGAAGCCTGTTTAGCAGCAACATCCGCCGCTTCATGAAGTTTAAATCCGGACTAACTATTCGAGATATTTTACCTGTTGTATATAATTAAGCATACATAAAAAAAATGTAGAATTCCACGTACACACGGGACTGATCTTAAAGTAATTATCACCTATTTTCGAAGTCGTATCATTATCATCGACACATTCGGTGACGAGTATAGAGGCACCATTATTTGCGAATTCTCAAACGACTAACGAGTTTCGTCTCTGCACAGTTCTTTTCGTGTTCATAACAATTATCTGCGTTACAGTTTCCGCCGGAATTTGCAGCAGTTTCTCGTCTTCTTTTCTTAAGATATTTCTGTCTTTCGTTTCGCAGTTATCAGACCATCTTCTATCGTACGGTTTACATACGCGACGATGTTGTCTCGGCTACTGTCAGGTGTCAAAGCGTATCCTACATTCCTACCTATGTGCGAGATTTTTAACCGCGGTCCCCGATGAAGTTTCTGTTACTATCGGACGTAAAAGATAACACGATTGAATTTCTCGCGCTGTTTAGTTATTAAAAAAGCTGGCTTTTGCAAGTTATTATTTCCGCTAATTCCTTACAAAACGGTCTTGCTCTCTGCGTTACATTTTTTTACAGTTGCTGCTTATCGTATCTTTTATCAGTTTCCTCGTGTTAGGTGACCGTCTGTACTAGTAGTAACGTTTAAAAATTTTTATCGATAATTTTCTATATTTCTTACCTTTTCGTTTACACTTCTCACCAACACCGATATCGAAACACGCTGTCTTCTTTAACGTATTCAGCGTTCATTAATGGACGTCACTGTCTTTACAAGCCTGTGATCGATGTAGCGCTCGTCTCGTCTAATTGCCCTGATGACGTTTATCAATGTTCAATTACGAACACTATCACGCGCTAGTGTTTCGACATGCACGTTCCTTTCTATATTGTTTTTTATTCGGATTGCGTGTTTGATTATTACTTAGTGTCGAAGAAACAATTCTTCATTACTATTGGTACTTTAAACACACGCTATTACTTGAGACCATGTTGAAAGTTTTCAACAAAAAGAGCCGATTCTTCGGCAAGGGTTTTTAAATCAGCCAGAAACCAACTTTTACACTATCTTCAGGATCCATCGTAAGGACATATGACATGAAATACTTTCGTACCCCGGCTTCATCGTTAACTTCATCAGTATAGCTCCGTAGGTCTATTGGTTTGGTAATAATTAAATCCGCATAGCTGATAGTCCGATTGGCTATACAAACGCCGTCTAAATGCCTGTGTCCTGGAGGACAATCATAAATCCGCTATGTTAATATCGTATCTGCCTGTGCAATTTTCCTTTTGAATCGCGCTCGCACTTTTAGTATGTCCTTACGTTCTATAGTCCGAATTTCAATTTTCTTTTCCACATGTCTGCCAGCATATTACGGAATAGTCAATATTTGGATAATAGTTCGCTCCGCGTTCGTTGTAGGAAATCCTAAAGAGATCTGCCTAGTCGTATATCGGTTGCTGAGTTCAGCTGCAATTCCGATCCAGGTGGAAACGACCAGAAGTTTAGCGTGGATCTGATAACTTCCAACTCACCAGGTTGGCTACTACTACCGAAATCTTATCGGCGCATTGCTTTTAGATTGAAGGAAGAAGAAACGTTGATATTATAAGGGTGAGGATGGAAGATGTATAGAATGGTGTCAGTTCCAGTACTGTCGTACAACTATACTACCACGTATGATTCAGTGGCCAAGATAGATAAAGACAACTGACATATGATAAGTTCTACTTATGTTTAATATATAACTTTTAAAACTATTTTCACGGTCGATATTCATAATTAGATACAATAATTCCGGTACAACCTACAAAAAAAAAAAGAGATTTATTAATAAAAGTAAAAGCAACATGCCGTGCCCATCACCGGAACTAAACTAAACTAACTCTTACATAACAAGCTACTACCTTAACTATATTGGTAATACCAAATCTGATTAGTTCTCAATTGGGCAATCACTATTCTCCATGCTGAATCAAGTCGGAAGCCATTCTCTCTGTTGAAATTCTTGAATTTCCCTAACAGTTCTTCCATCTTACCGATCTACTTTGGCCAGAACATCCTCAAACCTTATTGCATGCCCTGTAACCACCCGATTCTGCCACAGCTGACTTTTTCACGCGACCATACTTGCAGTCCGCTACTGTAGTATTGTCAGTATAGTTAAGGTAGTACCTTGTTATGTCAGAGTCAGTTTTTAGTTATGATAAGCAACGGCATGTTGTTCAAAACGTAAACTCGAGTTTATTAATATATCGTTTTTACTTCTATTAATAAATCTCTTTTTTCTGTTTTGTTTTTTTTTGTACGCGGTTCTTCCGAAATGGATTGTATCTAAAATTATGTTTAATATTTTCGTGCTTATTAAGAACTGAGTTTTCGTTTTTAGTTTCATTTATAATTATTAATACGAAAGTTTATTTATAATTTGCCGATTTGGACACGTTAATAATATGATGTTGGACGAAGTTACAAATTTGTGTTCCAACTAAAAAGTCAAATCCGTTATTGAGACTTGTTCGATTATTTTATTTATTTTAGTGCGGCAGAAGTAAAATTCAGTTCGCATTATTTTTAAATATTTTTCGCTAGGTATCTGTTTCGCTGAATTTGGTTCTCGGGCACCAACTGCTGGTTCTGTGTATACGTTCTGTTACATTACATTAGGTGAATTTGGAGCATTCGCCATGGGATGGAATTTGATTACCGAGTACGTCATAGGTAACTTTTTATTTTGTTTTAATTTTTATTACACACCAATACACACACACACATATATATATACACTTCCGAAATACATTAATTTTCTTTACGTAAATGTTCTAGTTGTGACGTGCCGAAGGAAGTCCTTCGAAGCGGCAAACGTAGAACTTTTATAAAATCATTCGGAGTGTTATACGCCGAATAATTTAAAACCGAACTCGAGCAAAACGCAGTGTGCTCTTTTCTACTTGCGAAATAGAAGTGCGAATGAACCTTTAGGCATAATGTGACAAACGACAAAAGTATTGTTCAAACATTGTCCTAAATATGTTGGATCTACCATCGATAGAAAGCTAAATGTAGAATACAAGGTAACTCTGGTAGCTTATCTAGAATTATCCGGTACACATTACGAGTATAAACCTTGACATTGCGTAATGCAACGCGGAATATATTTGCCCGGTGTGGCTTAATTAGGTCCGGGTAGAACACTTCGCGACATTCCGCTAAACTAAAGTTGTCGAATTATTAAGGGCTGTTTGAAACCGGCATCTATAGCAAAAATTCGGTATGCTTTCTACTGTTACGCATACACATGTATACGCATATTACTCTCTCGTAATACGTTATTTAATATATATCCGCACGCACATATTTCTCAATCTTGTAATTTTTGATTATAAGTTTTGATTTTAATATTTTAATCGATAATTTCTTACTACAACTAATACTGTAACAATTAGTGTTGTTACAATATATACATATATATAATGTATGTGTGAAGAAATAAAATTCAGCGTTAAAATTTTTTGATTTTATTAAATAATTATTTGACGCACAGGTGCTGCGAGTGTGGCAAAAGCTATGAGTGTTTATATTGACTCATTGTTTGGTTTTCCGCTAAAAACTCTATTTTGTCAGATCTATGAGATAGACGAACCGTACTTTTCTCAATATTTCGATTTCTTCTCTCTGTTTATCTGCGTCGGATTTTCAGGTAAGTGTAATATAATTTGTTTACGATGGTTTTTTGCGTGGATTTTTATCTACGCGCGTTTTTGTACGTTGTTATAATTTCTATGAAATTAATTAAATAACCCGCATTTATTAATTTATACACACAAGCGAAATAGAATACTAAAAAAATTTTACATACATAGATAAAAGTGTATTTACAAAATAAATATATGCTACAAAAGAAAATAACGAAAATAATAATATAACGCGTTCCGAACGCAGCTCTTACTACGTATACTAGTTTTAAAAAGTAGGCCCGGTTGCTCATTTAACTAAAATAAAAATACAGGAAAAACCACTAACAAAGCCTGCGTTACTGATCAAAAAGCTACCTATATATAAATTTATAAATATTTAACGTTAATAGGATAAACAATAATTTTTATGTGTATTATTTAAGGTATTAGATAATTATAACGAAGATATTAACTGTTTACAACAAAGGTATTAAGATAATTATAACAAATGCGTTAATTTGATACATTTTAAAAATTCGAAAACT
Organism: Coronaproctus castanopsis; assembly: GCA_032883995.1. Classification (NCBI taxonomy): domain Eukaryota; kingdom Metazoa; phylum Arthropoda; class Insecta; order Hemiptera; family Monophlebidae; genus Coronaproctus; species Coronaproctus castanopsis. The sequence goes on from CM065054.1 coordinate 7,750,206, forward strand.
CTATTAATGATATCCATGTTATCCCTCAGCAAACTTTGCAAGTCGAGCGATGCGATCCCGTACTGTTTTCGGTATTTATCGTAAATTGGACAGTCTACCAATAGATGCTCGACGGTCAACTGACAACAACATTGTTGGCACGTTGGCGGCGTACTTTTTTCTAATAGATGAATATGTGTTAATTTTGTGTGCCCTATCCGTAATCGGCATAATACTACCTCTTCCATTCTGTTACTACGATGTGCTGAGTGCCACTGTTTTGAAGATAATTTTATGGATCGTAGTTTATTCACCGTAGATATTCTCTGCCAGTTACTATTCCATGTCGATTCGAAATGATGCTTTAAGTATTCTTTGAAGTCAGCTATCGGTACATGGATATTTAGAAGCGGATGTGAAACGGCTGTTCTTGCTGATACGTCGGCTATTGAATTACCATATATATTGCAGTGAGCTGGTATCCACAAAAGTATTATGTTCTTAGATGTAGTTTGTAACATGAGTTTTATTTCGTTGGCTATTGGATGCAAATTTTCATTATTTAATAGAGTTCTTAATGTTGAAAGCGAGTCAGTATATAAAATGAAATTTTTATTTCTGTCGGAATCTGCGTAATTCACTGCGGATCTAATGGCGTATAGTTCTGCTGATAAAACTGAAAACGTAACTGGAAGAGCAATTTGAAGAACTACGTTATCATTAACAACTACCGAACAACCCATACCTGCTGAAGATTTCGATCCATCTGTGTATATAAATTCATATTCTGCATGGTTTTCTTTAATCTCCTTCAACGTTTCTCTGATCTTGTTAACATTTTTTCTATTTATGTTACAGAACGTTAGATTCACTTATTCTTTACTATCACGAAAAAGCCACTCCATATAACATCATATGCAGGCGCATCTGCATTGCATATAAATAGTGCCTTGAATCACGACGTTCGACAACGAACAATACAAAGATTATATATATATATATATATATATATATATATATATATATATATATATATATATATATATATATACTTCTATATTTATACTAATATGTAAAATTCTAGTATATGTCTGTGATTTGCGAATATTTTCATTATAATCACTATCGCACATAAACAGAAAACTTTTTTTTTTTTTTTAACTTTTGTCTGTCTGTCTTTTCCGATTTACCTCAAAAACTATTATAGCAACAATGATGAAATTCGCACAGCTTATTGCATATATTATCGGATTCGTTCGATAGGACAGAAATTACAATTTAAATTTTTAAAAATTAGGAGACAGCCATATCTCTGTTAAATCGTTTAAAATTTAACAGTTCGAAAAACAGTACATCTATTAGCTGATAGACCGATTGTAAAAACATCGCATCATCCGTCCGTTCTGGATTTTTTGCTTTAGCGTAGTAAAAAACGAGACAGCGATATCTCTGTCAATGACCATCATCTGTAAAATATCTCATCATGGACCCTTTCTGGTATAGTTGCGTTTGTGTCATAAAAAGGGAGACAGCGATATTGTATAAAAAGAAATAATAATAATTACACAGGCGAAGCTGTCGGTAACTTCTGGTATATATTGTGCATAAGACTTTCGCTCCCTCGTTTTACTGGTTAACTCTCCATATATAACGCGCGAATAAAAAGTAACTAAATGAATTACTAAAAAAAAAAATATAATAACCTACTGAACAACGTTATTCATATATGTGTTTAATTTAAAAAATTTGGAATGTGAAATTTGAGACAATATTATATTCAATTCTAAGGTCTAAATACACAAGTATAAATTATTATACGCATTTTTAAAATAACGTACTTCATTGTACTTGAAAAGTGTGGAATGTAGTGATTTTTAAATAATGAACGACAAATAAATGAGTTAATATCATTAAATCTTTGAATGAAAAATCACAAAGCTTTTCGACTGTTAGGCTATTATCAATTGAACATAGAAAAATATATTCCAATTTTTACGTGTCGCTTGAAAAGCTTTGTCATTTTTCATAAAAGGTTTAGTGACCTTAATGTCTTTTTTTTTTTTTTGTTTATAGTCAATTATTTTTTACTTGCATAAATGATATGCAATCGAGTTAGTGTTCTATCTGCGTAATGTAACGATTTATATTAAACACTTTCTAACCCTTTAGTTACATTTATTATTGCAACAGTACTGACGTGCTTGCGTTGATATATTTTATCTGTAAAAGTTGAAAAAGTTTAACGTACAAATCAATTTGTAGCACACGAACAATAATCTAAACAGAAATGTTTGATGACGTAGAAATGTTTATGTAAGTTAGGACAATACGAAAGTAACGCATCTAAGCCACAAGTACTGTTTATATATATATATGCGCATTAGTTATAAAATTGACTCCTTCCTGCAGGGCTTCTTTGACATTCATTTCCGAACATACGTTAGTAAAACGCGTGATTTTATTACTGTAACGAAGAAAAGTATTTATTCATTTCATTATAAATTTTTGTATTTCATTTTCGTCAAATTTTCGAGGTATAATAATATTCTAGCTGCTTTTATAATGTCAATAATAATAATAATAACGCTTAAGTTTATATTTATTACCGGAATAAAGGATATTTTATCTACCAGACGCCGCCACTTAGACGTCGCTGATAGCTAATCAGTATGAGAATGGAGTTTATTTAAAAATAGAAATGCGAACGAATTAGTAACGTAAATTAATAAGAGTAGCAATACAGTTACGTGATAATAATTATTAATAGTAATAGTCAGAATTACCCCATGTCTGTGATACATTTTAAATAGAACTATTTTTTATTTATCTATATATATATATATATATATATATATATATACATATATATATATATATATATATATATATATATGTAATATTTGATGAATGTGGCATGTAGTAATTTTTATTAAAATAAACAACAAAAAAGAAGTTAAAATTACTAAAAGTTTTTTCTTTATGAAAAATCACAAAGCTTTCCGGCTATTAGGCCATTATCAATTGAATATTTTAAAAAAATAAAAATATAAATTTAAGATTACACTTGTCATACATATACAATAATAAACATATTTAACAAATATAACATTGATTTATCAATGACTAGTTATTATATATATTTTTTTAAATATTATGTAAATCTCTATATGCCGTTTGTAACTACCAGATTTATTACAACATAAGGAGAATGTGTTTAGTTTATATGTATGCAAAGAGTCCGATATCTGTAGCAAATATCAGAATTCTACCTATTGATTTTGGGGGGTTTTTGAGAGGATTTTGTATATTGTATTTTAATCTGTGTTGGCAGTTGTAGATTAAGTGTGTGACTGTTGGTTCTGTTAAATGTCCGCATAGGGGGCAGTTTTTTGGTGGAGGGCTTTTGATATACAGATAATTGTGTGATACGGCTGTATGACCCACGCGTAGACGGTTTAGGGTACCATATTCTTTTCTGCTTGTTCCATCTGGAGGCCACCAAGGTTCTATGGTTGATTTTATGCTCGTTAAAAAGGTGGTTTGTGAGGTCCAATCGGTAGTCCATTCCTATTTACTGTTATTCATGAGTGCGTGTGCTAATGTTGGTGGAGGTGGTGAGTATTCTGGTACTGTTGAAAGTACTATATACTGATCTTCCGTGCATCCCAATGTGACTTGAGATCCACCACAGAAAGCGGATTTCACATCCTTCGTTATGTATTTTGTGTAGAAGAGAAGTGCTGCCATCGCTTAGTCGGATTGAGTGTAGTATATTATCAATTTGGTAAGAGCAAGCTGCTGGTGAATTGCCACCGCCTGCTGTAGATTTTGCTCCGTCTGTCTATGCGTGTGTGTAGTCATTGTATTTTTTAAAGAGTGCTTAATACAATTTCTTTTATATTTGTAACGTGTATAGATTTATTGTCCTGTGTGAGGGATAAATCTATTTTTGTTTCGGAAGGGTCCCAAGGAGGGATCATTATATTGTAATTCAATATTGAGTTTGGAATGATGCTTATGTGATATATTGATAGTATGCCAAGTAGCTTTGGTATAGAGTCATTTGGAAAATGGGGGTTAGATGTACATTCTTTGGTATATGCAAATGTTTTATTGCAGCTAAGCAGACGGGTTAAATAGAGGTAAGTATGGTATTTTCTGTTGTATATAAGTGGAAAGGATCCTGCTAATGCACACAAGCTCTTTGATGGTTATGAGGGATGCACTGCAAGGATGGATCGAAGTCCAGCATGATGTACTGTATCTAATGTTCTTAATATAGATTTACTGGTTGTTGAATATACCTGATACCCATAGTTGATTCGTGATATGACTATATATTTATGGATATTTAAAAGGATTTGGGTATTTATATTATGTTTTGGGCTGGATAAAAATTTCAGAATTGGGAGCAGTTTTAAGCGCCTACTCTTGACTTCAGTTATATGGTAACGCCAGGTTAATTTGGAGTCAAACAATAAGCCAAGGAATTTTACTCTTTTTTTGGCTGTTAAGGGAAAGTTATTTATACTTAAAGAAAAACTGTAGAATGAAAATAATGTATGATGATTTGGATGTAGAAAAATATAAACCTTTCGTATCAGACTATTGCTGCAAACGATGTATGGTTTTTTGTAGGATTTTTTTGTTCATTAGAAGGAATACTGGATGACAAGGATATATTAAGATTGACAATGTAAAGCCAAGCAGTAACAGGCTGCGAGATATAATTTGCTATGTCATCTATAACATGAACAAGGTTGCACTAAGTGCAGAGCCTTGTGGAACACCATTTTCAATCTACTGCATAAGTAGTTGCCTAAATTACCGGATATACCGGCGGACTTTATTTTTATTAATAGTCCATGTCGCCACAAGCGATCAAACGCTTTTTCTAAATCAAATAATACAGCATATAAGTGCTGTTTATCGTGTTGTGATATTAATATCTCTCTCTGTAAAGTGAGCGGATGATCTATAGCCGATTTCGTCTTACGCCCACCAGCTTACAAAGGAGAAAGGAGATTGTTATTCTCAAGGAAAATAAGAGACGCCTATTAACCATGTTCTCCACTGTTTTTGAAAGAACACTCAGAAGATATATTGGTTTGTAATTATCTGGGAACAAGAGATTTTAATTGGGTTTTAATATTGAAATAACTATAGCTGAATTCCAGCTTTTACGAATAATGTTGGATCTCCATATTTGGTTGTATAAATTTAAAAAGAATAATTTTCCACTTGGTGGAAGGTATTTTAACATATAAGGATGTACTGAATCTTGACCGGGTGCAGTGTTTGGTGTATGTAGATTGAGCTGAAAGCTTACTTCTGAGATGTTAAAGTCAGAGTTGTATGATGCAGTAGGAACTTGTGGGAAATATATTTGCTCTTTTTCAGCCGCTGATTTTGTATCATGAAAAGCGGCGGAATATCTCAGGGATGAAGATTAGCTTGCAAAGTGTTGGGCAAGAGAATTGGCTACATCATTTGAACCAAAAATAATTTTTCCACCTGTCTTCAATGACGTAGAAGTGGGTATGGAATTACGCCATTAAGTGTTTTTATTTTTAACCACATATAATAACTTGATGCTTACTGTGGAATAGAACAAACAAAATTGTGTCAGAATTCACATTTCTTTGTTTTGATGAGGTTACGAGCTATAATGTGTGATTTTTTGAAATGAATTAAGTCAGTGATTGACCGTGAGTGTTTATATTTCCTGAGTGCACGTTTGCGTTGTTGAATTGTTAGAGCAAGCTCATTGCACTATCATGGGATCCTTCTTGGACGTATCTTTGAAGATGATTTTGGTATAGTTGTGTCAGAAGCTTTAAAGATTGCCTCAAGGAATATGTTTAGGTTATCTTTTATTGAACTGAGTGGTTTGCTGGGTACTGTGACTGCATTTGTATAAGATTCCCAGTTGTGGAAAAGAAAATGCGGTGTTTGTATTACTCGAGTAGTAGTGTTTGATGTTATGATTTGTATGATAATTTGGAAATGGTCACTAGAGCACAAGTCATCAAACACTGAAGAACTGAGGATAGGGTATAGTATAGGTGAAACCAGGGCGAGATCTATGGTGGAAAATATATTATATGACAAGTATGACAAGTCAAAATGTGTGTGGCTTGGTGGGAGTAGAGTGCCGAAATTATTAGATAGTATGATATTATTGATGATGTGACCATGTTCGTTGGTGAAAGATACTCTCCAGAAGGGAGAGTGAGCATTAAAGTCACCGAGCATAATTATGAGTTGTGGGAATATGGATTGGATTCGATGACAGCTATCGAGAGAGTTTGGGGGCTTATTGTGTTATAAAAGATATTTCATATTTCTCATGTGATGAGTGGGGTCGTTTTGTGGGGGAGTTGGATGGTTGTGCATCACAGTGTGTATTGTCGTTGATAGCTATGATGGTTGTAGCTTTTGGATCATTATATTTGTTCAATTTTTTATCTGTATTATCACTTTTTCCACTTTTGGTATTTGCTTGTCCCGGAAGGTCAGTTGCAGGAAGTACATGGGTACTTGGTGTTTGTCTTTGTTTTTCGTTGCAATGTTGGCACATATGGTCTTCAATTTATATGAATATTCGATGGTCAGCATCATTGTAGTGCAACAAAAATGAGTCAGGTATGTTGCTGCAATTAGTTTGTTCAATACAAATTCGTCTGCGCCAACTCACAATATGTCCAAATTCGTTATCAGATGGGTTTACTCTCAAAATTGACATAGGAGATAACAGTTTCAAGGAAAATATTGATTATAGGTGTGATGCTAATTTCATTTGGTATAGTGGCTGAAACGTTTGATAATATTAGTTTGTTGACTGGGCTTCTTAGACAGCGAGCCGTAACTATTTGTGTGCCTATTTTAATTTCGCCACCATTTGCAAAAAATTTGTCTGTTACGTGTTTTGTTTTCAGGAAGATGATCTATTCGGTCTTTACTTATACGTGATGCAGCAATAATATTTAATGTGCCCTCAACTAAATTCTTCAATGCGACAAAGTAATCGCGTATAGTGTGTGCGGATAGATAAGGGAAACTTAATCACTGTTCTTCCGTAGGATAATTAAATGCAGTTAACGGTATGATTTTTTTTTTGTTTTAGTTGCAGTGTATTTTAATTTGCTCGAAAATGTTTCACTAATTTTAGATGTTGTGTTTATTGACGGTTTATTTCGGTTATGCGAGGTAGATATATTCGATGTAGTTGTAACTGTGCTTATCGCGGGAAACTGATCATTATATTCGGTATTATCTATGTTCTTATGGGTATCCGTATCGGTGTTTATAGTATTATCATTATGTCCGGGTGTGTTGATTTCGTGTGTGTTGGTTGTAAGCGTAAATGATGGTGGTGGTGTGTGTTTCAATAATTTTTGTGTGCCAGTGTGGGTCTTACCTGTTGTGTGGTGTGTATATTTACTACGGTGTTATCATCGTCCGGTTTAAGAGGTAGGTTATCATTCGACTTTCGATGCCGAGGAGGTGAGCGGAGCATCTTATGATACTGCTCTTGACGGAAATACGGAGAATATATATGTATATGTATGTGTATATATATGTATATATGTATGTATGTATATATATATATATATATATATATATATATATATATATATATATATATATATATATATGTTACAAGATAAATGAACGAGGAAAACACAATACGATAATTTCGACAATAAAATAAAATCAATTAGTAACAACAAAATAGAAGATAGGAATATATTCAAAAATTCCGGAGTATATAAATTAAATTGTAATCGATGTGAAAAAGAATACATAGGAGAAACAAGCAGGCAACTTATAATAAAATTTAAAGAGCATTTATAAAATCATTATGCAAACAATTATGAAAAATAATTATTTGGCAAACATTGTATAGAATTGAAAGGCAAAATAAATAATATTAATCAAACTTATAAAATTTTACATACAGAAATACATTTTTAAAAAAGAAAACTACTAGAAAAAATTTTAAAATTTATAAAAGAAAGAGATAAGAATAATTTCTTAAATTCAATGATAAATTTTGATGAAGAATTAATTCTAATAATTATATTGTAAATTTCATTTTTATATTGAACAGATATTTTTAATTTTTTATTATTTTATTTTACTGGCTATTAGTTTTTGTTTAATTATAAATTTTATGTTGTTCAACTGTTTTTTAATTATTTTTACTGACTATTATTTTACTGGCTATTGCTATGTAAAAAAAATTATATTACTGATAGTTGATTGTGTTGTTTACCACATTCAATGTCAGATTGTTTTATTTAATACTGTTCTTCATTTTGCTAATTTTTTGTGAAGTGTAATCTTAAATTAATATTTTTTCATTTTATATATATATATATATATATATATATATATATATATATATATATATATATATATATATATATTAAATATTCACTTAATAATGGCCTAACAAAGGTTTGTGATTTTTCATCAAGAAAAAACTTTTAGTGATTTTAACATATTTTTTGTTGTTCATTCCCATCTATACCGAACGCAGCTATTATACGTTTATTTTTACGTACGAAATTAGCTAGCAATCGAGGCACTATTTATATGCGCATACACAGGGGTGCCATTGCCTTTTCCGTGATAATTAAGAATTAAATAAGGATGAAAACCTTTCTATGTCGCATGTTGGTTTCGAACCCCCGACCGTCAAGTTGACAGTCGAGCACTCTAGCAACTATGCCACCGCGACATTTTATATATATATATATATATATATATATATATATATCGTTATTACGTTATGCCTATCTCAATCCACTGCTGGGTGTAAGTTTTCCCCAAATCGTTCCAAAGTTGCCAATATATAGTTATAATATATAAACCATAAAATCTTTCGAACTCGAAGAATATTACATCTGCGTAATAAAATATGTCCGATTTGAAGCATCTAACGAAAATTTATGCACTGACAACTAACATACGTTTTATACGATGATGATTTGGCTTTACACAAAAGTCTACTAATACTATATTTAAGTTTTATAAGGGGTCGATTAAAAATTTAAAACAAAGATAAGGCAGAAGCTAAATTAAAGTGTTATCCTTACAAGACTCCGTATATCCCACTCAAACCTTACCCATTCCTATCTTCTTCATGGTACAGACCCGCCACTCTGTTCCTTTTGCCAAATGTCTCAACTGCTCATACCCCACATATTAACATCCTGTCATGCTCTCACAACATTAAGAATCCAGCACAGCCTTCCTCCTTCTTTACCTCAACTTTTATCTGAATCTACTGACCATATTCATAATGTGTTCCTGTTCCTGGATTCACTGAGCCTCTTAAATCAGATCTAGGACCGCAGTAGGCCTGTGGGCGCATATGGCCCGTTAGTGCAGCCGGCGCCCGTATAATAATAATAATAATAAATTCTTTTTATTAGGCGACGGCAACTCTCGTTAGCGCAAGTAACTGTAATAATGATGAGATTATTCACCGGCAAAAATAAGTTCGCTACTTAGAAGTCATCTCGGATTCACGTTTATTAATATTTAATAGTAATACTAGTAATGTAATTGGTAAATCTGTCTTTCGCGCTAGTGTAAATGTCGATTAACGTCGGATGGATTTAAATCTCATCAACTAGTAGGTTGGTAAGACGTTGACTGACGATCCTTGTCCAGTTAATGATCGATAGAGGACTAGCCCAGTGACGCGTAAGCCGCTCATTTACCATCGTCTTTCACGACACTTCCTTATATTACCAACCAGTTGGTACCAATTTACCGTACAATTAGTCGAATAGTTGGGTTGATGTGTCTTCGAAAAATTCTCCTCACTAGTGAGATGTAGATTATTATTCGAGGTTAATATAGAAATCAGAACAAACCGCTAAACGATCTGTTACGTCATCATAATGTATTAAATATAGGGGGGGGACTACTGTATTTGTTTACGAAAGTTTGGAATTATTTAATAAAAAATAAAAGTATATCGATTTAAACGAAAACACGCGAATAAAATATAAACTAAGGAAAACGAGCAAGTATGTATGTTCGGTAGCACCGATAAAAATGTAGCGAACAAACTAATAAATACGTGATGACGATTAAATAATATTACGGAAGAAATATTGACAGAAAAAATGATTGGGAAACTACAACAGCAGCTGATAAAAGAGTGGTTACAAGATATGGGAATAATATAAACAGAATGATAAGAAACAAAAAAAATTGTAACTGTAATTGCGTAATATAAAGTGTAAAATAAAAAACAATTTATAATGAATTCGAAGTGGTGCGACAAGTGAGAGCAGTAAGTTAATATAGCGTCTGCTACTACTAATGAGGTAATGGCAATATGGTAAATAAAAATAGTATTACTGTGAGAATTGGGAATGTTATACTATAAATTTGTGTATATGTGGGTATGTGAATTTTATAAATTAAAAATAACGATACATGTATGTAATAATAGTTTAGATGTACATATATTGTAAAATGGTGTACATCCGTCGACATATATTATCGAAGTACAGAATGGGGTATATGAGTGTGTGTGATTGGGTTTACTTCTTGTATTTTTATTTTATCATAAATATACGCTTTTTGAAAAAAATCGATAACTTATTTTAATTTGTTTTCAATTTGTTTTTGTTTTTTTTATTTCAGTCGCTTTAGCTGTCGGATTGAAGGAATCCGTTTTTTTGAATAACATCGTAACTGGATTAAATTTATTGGTCGTCGCGTTTGTTACAATTTACGGATCTTTCTACTGTAAGTGATTTCGTCAAAATCTAAACATAGGCGCACACACACATATATATATATATATGTGTGTGTGTGTGTGTATGTATATATAAATAAATAGGTAAATATAATACATACATAGGCTGATAAAGCGGCCAAAGATGCAGCGATTGCTCTGCATGCGTCAAACATCGCAGTTACTACATCAGATTTTACGCGACTCGTCGAGAAGGACATTGCATCCATGGGAACAAAAAAATGGCGTTCTGTCGTTTCAATTAATAAATTTCCGTCAAGTCAACAATACGACTGTAGAATGTAAACATAGGGTTTTTTGAATTGGTTATGTTTGTCGATGATACGTTACTCATGTCTTCGGCAAAGCTATTAATAAACTTCGAGAAAACGTTAACAAAACTTACGTATGGACTAAAACATGGCGCGTGTAATTAAATCCTGAGAAATCAGCGCATGTTTCTTTTACAAATAAACAAAAAAACAATCACCGACTTTATCGTTACAAGGTGAACAAATACCTAAAACAGATACAGTTAAAATCTGACAGTTCACTCGAAAAAAACAAAACTGATTTGGAGTACTCGTATAAAAAAAAAAAACATAGAAAAAAGGTCGATCTAAAACTCGGAAAGCTGTACTTGCTCCTAGAATACAGCTTTGAGCTATCCTTAGAGAACAGGATGTTCCTTTACAAAACCTCGTTAAGAGCAGTTTTTACATATGCCGCTCAATTCTGGAGATGTTCAAAGAAATCCAACATCAACATACTAAAAAGATTACCGGATGCCGTGGTATGTTAATAACGACGCAATACATAAAGATCTCAAAATAGATACGATTCGGGTGACGATCTGCAAATTGGCTACGTATCACGTCTATCAGGTCACGAAAATGAATTTTGATTTCAAAACTAGAGAGCATGCTCCAGTGACAAGAAAGCTAAAAAGGATGAAACTTACGAACGTATGGAAATCATATGAAATGCACAGAATGTAACTTTCACACATGCGAAAACATTGAACCCTCTTTGTTAGATAGCCATATCAGGCTAGTTATAAGTTAGCGGAAAAATTTGTAGGTAACAGCTTAACATGTATTATCGACGACCTTAATTTCTATTGATTATTGACCCTAATTTTTATTATTGACCCTAATTTATTTTGCGATATATTGACCCGTTGTAGGCGATATCAATAATTGGATGTTAAGTGCTGACCATGTACCAAAATGGGCTGGTAACGGCGGATTTTTACCTTACGGTTTACAAGGAGTAATTAAAGGGGCTGGCGCTTGTTTTTATGGCTTCATCGGCTTCGATTGTATCGCTACCACTGGTATAACTATATATATATATATATAGGTTGTGTGTGTGTGTGTGTGTGTGTGTGTACACGAAAGCGTCACGATGACTACAATTTGCTGATACGTTAATTATTACGAATAGGAAAGGCGAAAATTGGCGTTTTCTATACCTTTCACTATGTCAAAGTAAATTTATCTAATTATGTTTCGAAACTATTACTCAAGCTTATACCGAACATCAAACTCTGGCGTGGTATAAGGTAGCTGAGGCATTATGACGGTCGACGTGATTTATATAAGCGCAAAAATTTAATCTTCAGTTGATTAACATATCGAATTATTTCATTCGGTCACTACATTGGATTATGTTACCATCAATTTATGGCATCACGGCCACGTTAGACGGTAATAGATTTACATACCGTTCAAAAGTACAGAATCTGTTTTTACAACGTTTATTTTCGATTTTCCATGTAGTAAAATATCCGAAAAAGAACCTAATTTTGGTTGACGGTCTATTACATAGTATCCATCCTGTATGATTATATATATAAAATTGTTTCATCGGTATAAAGACTAATACGCAATTTTTATTTTTATTTCTTCGGCAGATCATTTATTTAGAGAAAAGAGCACAAAACGACTAAATACAACTTTGTAAAATCTCAAAACTACACTATTTTAAAGAAAAATAATTTATGTGCTTTATAAATACGCTACATTTTTTCCATGCACATAATTATCACACACTCAATATATACACATAGCCAAACACACACGCACACTATATATATATATATATATATATATATATATATATATATATATATATATATATATGTATATAAAAGTTGGAAAAAAAAAACGCATAATAATAATATATGAATACGAATGACAATATAATGAGGAAAAGTATATTCATAGCGGTAGGGTAACTAAAATTTTTATTACGAATGACGGTGAATTAGTAGGAATTTTACGATATTAATCAAATAAAATGTTTTTTTATGTGTATGTAGTGATTTGTGGATTATAAAATCAAATTAAAAAGAGGTCTCCTGTTACCTATCTCCGCTTATTTACTATATATAAAATAATCAAATTTGCAGATGACCAGGCAGTGATGGCTACAAGGCTGTTAACGAGGTTGCGACAAATTCCGAAGAAATGAACATTAATGCGGAAATGATCAAAATCATGTTTATCAGTAAGCAACCAGTGAAGGTTAACATGAGGCTGGAAAGAAAATCTTTAGAATAGGTTAAAGCACACAAATATTAGGGACAACGGAGTATCGAGAATTGTATCGTGTCACAAGGAAATAGCAGCCAGAATGGCAATGGCGAAAACAGCATTCGTGAAAAAAAAAAGAATCTTAATCACACAGCGTAGCATGTCGTTAAATTTACGGAAACGAATATAAACAAATTACCTATGGCCAGTAGCCTTGTAGGGAGCAGAAATCTCTGGACTATGTCCGTAAATGATAAACAAAAATTAATAGTATTTGAAACTTGATGCTTTGGCGTCACCAGTTGAAAGTCTCATGAACTGATAAAGTATCAAAACCAAAAGTATTTTTGACCGAGTCCAAGAACGACGTTCTATCCTACGAAGCGTAAGAAAAAGGAGGTTGAAATGGATCGGACATGTACTGAGACATGGAGTAATGTGAGTCGATGCAATGAAAGGTAAAATAGCGGGGAAAAGATAGGCAAATCGAGACTAATACTAATGGACACCATAAAACGAGACGTAGAAGTATCGACGTATGCCCAACTCAAGAGGAGAGGTGGTAAATTGTGAACAGTGGAAGAACGATATAGTGGTGGCGAACCAGTCCTAGAACTGAACAACCCCGAAGAAAATATATATGTATATATGTGTGTGCGTATATTATATATATATATATATATATATATCGATAGATAGATAGATATGTATGTATGTATGTATATGAAATATATTCCTACAGAGTAGGTGAGAAATATAATTTTTTATTTAAGCTACGATATTTCGGGCATATTATGAAATAGATCGATGAAATCGACGATCAATTAGAAAACACTGACACTAGAATCCAACCAGCTGCCAGAACGGTAGAAGGTATAAAGTTAGAGAAGGACTGATAAAGTGAGGGATCTGTTACGCCCAAAAAGAAATAGCTTATTAGTTAGAGGTTAATGGAGTAAATTTATTCGTGAAGTGATTCACCAATCACGATATCCTGAGGAGGGACGAGGGATTCGTATCATGAGAAATGTTAATGTATATAGACAATTGTGTATTTTACTGTTTTCTTACAACAGGCGAAGAAGTTAAGAATCCACAGAAAGTGTTACCGTTAGCGATTATTATTTCTCTATTAGTCGTGTGTATGGCGTACTTGTCAATATCGTCCGTATTAACGTTGATGTTACCTTATTACTTGCAGGTAATTTAAATATTTTAATTTTTATACGGTCTTAATTATTTCGACGATTTTTTTTTTTTTTTTTATTATTTTAAGGATTAATACGATTTCACGACTAGGTTTAAAAATAAGTATTACAATTATTACCACACGGTATATGTACGCTTAAAACTAGTATGTTAAACATGAACGCGAAGACACTTGCTCCAGCGAGCAAGGCTTCTTACTAACTTACACATATCATATATAAATTAGTACTTAAAATGTTAGATCAAGTCATGCGGTGTCGTTTCAAACGGCTAGTACCGAGTTCGACGTCGAGCAACTTTTTCGCTTCAATGTTGGGATGCCTGTGAAGTCGTCGTTTGTGCGTCTTTGCAATATCCTGTATTACTTCGCTTACACTTTTTACTGCGCGGTCGCGGCGTATGCCATCGTTGCCGGAAAAACGATAGGCATCTACGATTATTCGTAAGATTACATTTTGTCGAGTTTGAACCAGCTGCTGATTGGTCTTCTTAGCACAGCCCCATAAGGCTGTTTCATTTGTCCATATGGGTTTTATAATTTCTACGTATATCAGGCGTTTGCAGTAAATACTGAGACGCCGTCCTATTAGCCAGCATAGGGAATATGTGGTTTTTGTTGATTTGCCTGCACTTCATCTTTACATGCGGCTTCCACGTAAGACGAGAGTCCGAGTGTATGTCGAGATATTTGATCAGGTTAGTTTTGTGGAATAGTAGTAGTATAGTATAGTATATTTCAATACAAAATTTTATAAATTATGAAGAATTTATACGTACATACACATATAGTATCCTTAAAGTTACACCTTAGCAAACTATACAACCAGATGACTTTACAAAACTAAAGAAATAATAAAGAAAATAACATTAAATTGTAATTGGAAAAATTAAAAAAAAAAAAAAACCTATGGCTGATCTGTAATATAAGCACGATGGGACAAGTTATCGTGTCGCAAAGTGAATACAATGTGTTGTGATTTGGCTTTGTTGAACATGATTTTCCAGTGTTGAGCCCAACTGATAACGCTATCCAGATTACGTTGAAGGTTCTCTGTGTTGCTTCTTTCTGACCACCACTCTTGGATAGGATGGCGGTGTCATCGGCGAACGTAGCCCCGCAAGAGTCTAATCATCTGTAAAGCAATTCGTCGATATATATAGGCGATACAGGATAGATCCCAGAGGAACTCTATCTCGAGTTAAATAAACTATAAAAGAGTACAGTAACAATAATGTAAGAAGTTTCAACCGAAGATAATAATGAAAACATATTTTAAAACAAGAATAGCCTAAACGTCGACTGTATATATTATAGTAAATTGCAGTAGAATGGAGTGAAACGTAATATTAGAAAAAAACTAACTATATGAAACGTAAAATGTTAACCGATAAATATATTTTATAATAGACAACACAAAGTTAAGAACGACCGATGAGTTTAAATATCTAGGCTCAAATGATACAGACTTCCTCGACATTCGAATAGTATGAATGAAATGGAAACAACCGAAATTTTACGCGACAAATCAAAACAAAGGAATGTCAGATCCGCAATGTTATACGAAGTCGAATTCTCGTCTACGACTACATGAACGGAACAAAAACTTCACGTGACGGAAATGAATGTGTTACGTCCGATTGCTTGCCTACACACTCTTTGACTACGTTAAGAATGAGGATATAAATAAGCGTATAGGAACTGCACCTATGCGTCTGAAATTAAGCACGAACGGGGTACAACATGAGAAAAGCAGACTATTAGGCAGTGATAATATTAATGGGTTACGATCATGGAGAAACTACAAGGAAGTCCAAGAAGACGATGGTCAAACAGACGTGCTGGATATCGGTGCTGGAATAGAGGATGTTAAGGACCGTAGAAAGTGGATAATAACGTGCCAGCAAATCGAGTAAACGCTAAGAAAAAAAAAGGAAGAAAATAAATATATAGCTAAATTTATTTATTGAATTAAATCCCTACCTAATGGATCAATTTTTGATGAGAATTTATAGAGATATTTTTAAATAAGCTATAACGAGATCAATTATGTTAAATATCGCCGTTGCAGTAGGACAATTTATTATGTAATATTTATTATTTAAATGAAATTCGAATAATTGCACGAACGCAAATCAAAATGTATATATAAGGTTATCGTTTAAAATTTAAAATAAAAATTACCGATTTGAAAATAGTATTCGTTAATTATTTCGAATATCGAAATTTTGATAGGACTATGTCAGGCGTGATATAAAAATTAAGATTCGTCGCGAATTAAAATTATTTTTATAAACGGAATATAATTTTAATTCGTTTTAACAGCGATTACGGTAGACCGTCTTTTTGAAAATCGTTAATCGTAATCGCGATTATAAGTTTTATTATTATGATTATTATTATTAAAAATGATGCCTTTTAATTAATTGAATTCGTTTCGTACGTAGGACAAATTAAGTCCTCTTCCGCACGCATTTGACGTTAACGGTTGTCATTGGGCTAAATGGTTAATATACGTCGGATCCTTCTTCGGACTATACGCTAGGTTAGCTAAAATTATCATCGTTATTATTATTTTAATTATTATTATTGTCATTAACGTTAAAAAATATTTCTGTATTGCTTGATATTCAATTTAACGAAATAAAATAAAAATACTTTTACACCGTATCACGCGATATATTTAATAATTTTTTATGAAATATATTTATTTATTGTAACGGAGGCCACCACGCAACATATGTGTATCATTAATGTTTGTAATCTTCACAACGAAATTTTTTTTTTTGCTTCCATACAGTTTACCCATATCTGCGTATTACGGAATGAATAAGAAAGGGCTAGTTATAAATTAGGCAGATTAAGAAGTAATGTAGGGATGAGTAAAATTAAATAATAATACCAGAAATTTAATCAATTAAGGGAATGAAGTTTTATTATTAATGACGATTATAAATGTGTCAAAAATGCAAAATAAAATTATATTAGATGTTCACGTAAGTTATTTTATATTATATAATTCGTTCTATTCAAAATTCACATTTTTATAATTTTGACTCTCTCGGAATGAACCGTTTCTTTTGTGGAATGTAAATTTTTTTGTGTTATAGTTAGGTCACATTCGTTTAAGTTTGTTTCGGCTTGTTCGTGAATGGCACAGTACCTGGTTAGATTAGGTTCATCCCTTTAATATGCTGATCCTACATCGCAAGGTGTATCAGATATTTAAGCGAAACAGATAACTACACTTTGATCTTAACCGGCTAAGAAACGATATTAAGTTAGGTTTGTTGCAGCTAATTAGCCGTATGCGTGATAAATATTTTCTGCACAGGTAAATAGATATCGAAATTTACAGTTAAGATCTAGTTTTTTCAAAATGTCGATTTTCTCGAAAAATATTACGCAAACAGTTTTTTTTACTCCTAACCATCTTTATCGAAATACGGTTTAAAACCCCGTTTGTTTTTTTTTTGACATTCAGAATCTAGGACACTCACAAGGCTGTTTTTTTTTTTTAATTAAATACTTTATTTGTCGAAATTTATTATGCGAATTGCGTTTTTCGTTTTTTTATCGATATCGAAATTGTCCGTCCTGCATGGCCGTTTAAGCTTAATCAGAATAGACCGCCCCTTACATTTTGTCATAATTAAAAATCGGTAAATTCTAACATACACTCTTATTTATCCGGGTTGTGTATTAATCGTTACAATTACTTCCGAATGCTGTTAGAATTTGTATTTAAAAGTATGGCATAAACGGTCTGAGATTTACAAAATATACGCGATTGAGAGAATCGTATACTGAATATGTACAGTTGAAATCTAAAATAAATATCTACTTACGTAACTAGGCATCTTGATGTCGCGCGCGCATAACACACACACCCAAAGATACGCATAATATATATACGAACGGACCATGAAATTCAAAGACGAAGTACGTGGGAAGCGAATTTGTAGAAATTTCGAACGATTTCATTCAGTTTTAGAATTACAGATCTCTAAGAAATTGTTTACCGTGATATTGTGATATGCGCCGAAATTGTTCGATTAAAATGCAAAATGCATTTCTTTATTAGAAATAAAGTCTTCTTCTTTTGTGGTCGTAATACCAGTTCTTCGTATAATATTACGTACGGCATTCCCGAACTTCGCACGCGCATAATGGTACTCTATCCATCATTATGTAAATCGTTTGCTCTATAGGCATACAATTTGTTCACTTTTTTTTTTTTTTTATCAGAAACAAAGTCTTCTTTCTTCTGCCCCGATCGTAATTTCCCGAAGGAACGTCGTGACACTACAGCCTCTTCAATTTCTTTCCGCCACTCTGTCTAATTTGCAGTCACCCGTTTGCAGTCTGTAATTGATTTCCTTAAAATGCTCCTCATCCGATGTTTACCCTGCCGCATGGACGAGTGCCCCCAGCATTTTTCCACCGGTTATTTCTCGTAACAACGAATGTTCACCGCGCATGATATGACCGAAAAAACGCAACGTCCTTAAGGAAATATCACTAGACACCCTAAACGTCCAGTTTATTGCAAAAGGACGTTCGTTCGCTTCCTGCCATTCGTAGCATACGTCGCCACATCCACATTTCGAAGCTATTGATTCGTTGCTTGTCCTTGCCACCGTACAAGTCTCTGATGCGTATGTAAATACTGAAAGAACCAAACAACTTACTAGCTCCTTCTTTACCGCGTTTGTGACTGATGTATCGCGCCGTATTCTACATGTCACTCGTTGAAGAACTGACATCTTCAATAAGCGAACCCAAATATAATATATATATATCAGTGGCGTGCGGTGAGTTTTTCTAGAGGGTAAGCGATGACCATATGGAGTGTTACATCAAACGAAAATTTATTTACAAGAAACACGTGATAATACGTTTATTTAATACTTATTTAAATACAAAATCCATTCGGCGATCTAATTTAATAAAGTCGGTTATAACAAGATCGTAAAACGTACTCATAGGTTCATTTTGGAGCTGATTTAACAACGGTTTTTCAATGGATATCAAAGATAAGCCACTTAATCGTTTCTGTCCCTGTGTCGATCTCTGGTATGATTTTATTCGTTTCAATGCTGAAAACGACCTCTCTACACTAGCAGTTGTACTAGGTATTGTCAATATTAATTGACCTAATTTATAAACTTCGGACAAGATCTCATCGAACTCAGATGCCTTCATTGCTTCCATTAATTCATGCGTATTCATTTTATTAAGGTCGCCATCCATATACACCGAGAGCAATTGATTTTTCAGCTTTACATCGTCGAAAAACTCCCCATAGCATTCTTTTAAATTTGAAAAAATTTCGTTTGGAATTTTTTTTTATACTTTTCGTATTTACTTGTATCCAGAAGCGATAAAAATTTCAATTGATCAAGATTTCCAAAACGTTCACTCAGTTGAGTTAGAACATTGTCAAAGATTTCATTGAACAGTGCACGTGCGTGTGTTTCCTCATCTTCTGGTTCTGATAGTTTTCATCTTTTTCTCACAACAAATTCTTCATTTTCTTTTGACTTTGCATAATTCCATATGCTTTTGAAGATCGCGTCGTTCCTATATTTTTGGATTTCCATTTGAATTTCTTGAATTTTTTTCATACAACATAAAATATCTAGTTGTTTTTTTTTGCAAAATATCGTATAAGACATCAGTTAGCGCAAATATTTTGTAAAAAATTTCGATGAAGAATAAAGTTCGAACTTTGCTGAAAAATTTTAGGAACCCATGGGCTGATATTACTGTTTCAGTATCCCACTGTTCCGAATTTTCAATAACAGTTTGAAAAAACTCAGTGAAACAATGATGATATTCTTTAACCGTGCTTATCAATCTGGAAGAGAAATTCCATCTGGTTGGTGCGTTTCTTGGCATTTTTTTAGTAGTAAATTCACTAAGTGCATGTGCGCGTTTGGTTGATTTGCTAAAAAAAGCACCCAATCCAGATAATGTCTGAAAAAAATTCTACATTCTTTTATATTTGAAGTGGATTGTGATAAAACTAAATTCAACGAATGACTAAAACAATGGACAAATAATGCTTTCGGATACAATTTTTGGAGTTTTGTGCGTAAACCTCCTACTTGTCCTGCCATCACCGCTGCCCCATTGTATGTTTGCGCCACGAGTTTCTTAGCTAAATCGTATTCTTCGATGATACTTTTAACATACTCAAGTATACCATCAGCAGATCGATCTGCACTAACATCAATAAATTTAATAAATCTCTCTCGAGCTTTTGCAGTGTGACTGCATATATAACGTAAAACTACAGACAGCTGCGATTTATTTGAAACGTCCGACGTTTCATCCAGTAATATAGCAACGTACTTCGCGTTTTTGATTTCTTCTTTTATCTTACCTTGAACAACAGCGTGTACCGAAGAAATTAAATCATTCTGAATACGATTTGAGGTCCCACGGAACGTTGTAGATGTTTCTAGGTGTGTTTTTAGAATTATATCATATTTAGAAAGTAATTGAAGAAGGTCTACATAATTCCCACGATTATCCGAATCAGTATTTTCAGAGTGACCACGGAAAACAAGCTCATGAACACCAAGATAACATACTGCATCGATTCATCTTTTTAAAATGTTTCTATTTTGTAGTACAACTTCATTATGTTTTATCACTTCAATTCGTACGTTATCGTTTAATTGTAAATCTATGCGTGACTTACCAAATTTTTTCAGCTTCATGGAGGAAAAAATATGAATCTGGGAACGTTCATGTTTTTTAACCGCATTGATCAAATTATTCAAGTTATCGTACCCTTCACGCATTTTTCTTTTTCAGTACAAAATAATAGACACGGCCAAAAAAACAATTTTCCACCATCTTCACAACCAGTTAACCACAAAATTTTTTCATATTGCGATATACTGAAATTTCTGGTAAAAGGTGTACCACCTTTTTTTTGTTCAGTTTTTAAAGAAGGTAATTCTGGTTTTGGCTTACCACAATTTATAATTTCTAACTGTTCATTAAAATTAAATTGCGAAAAAGGTTTTTCAATCAATTCCTGAACGCGCATTTTGCTTTCAAAAAATATCGGAGCACACACAGCAGATACACAAAAACCGCGTTATCAGTTATTAAACTATCCAGCGAAAAGCGATATTACAGTCGCTTACCATAGGCACGTTTTCATCACGTTTACGTTTGCTAGTATGTCTTTGTGTTGGTAAATTATCCGTAGAAGGGAGGTAGTAAGTAATAAGCGAAGTTCTAATCGCTGCCCTGTTCGACCAGTTTGACAGACCTCGCCCCTCTTCAGTTTTCAGAACCGTTTGCAACACGTATTGAACAAATCCTTCTGTGTGTATGTGTAACCAACTAACATGACGCGGCTGCATTTGGATAAACAGAACACTTCGTAATAATACTAACATTCTGTTTTAACTGTATATGTGTGTGTCAACCAGCAACTGTATGTAGCGCCACGCGTTCCGTGCAATTGTTGAAGCAATAAGCGGAAATGTGATCGCTTCCTATTTTAATACTTTTATAAGTTAAGATTAAAAAAATATTTTCTTGGGATTTTTCTGGGTAAGCGGCGCTTACCTCGCTTACCTGGAATGCACGCCAGTGATATATATATATATATATATATATATATATATATATATATATATATATCGTTTCATACTCGTTAATTTGTTTTATCTGTTCCGATATTAAGTTACTACTATCTACCACCATCTATTTCGTTTTATTCTTATTTATTTCCAGTCCATATTCGATGCTATCTTATATTATTGGATCGACTATGTAAGATATACGTATATGTCGGTGAAAAATATTTCTATATCGTTACGTAGTAATTTTAGTTCAAGACGGAGAAAACGCGATGTGGAAAATGTATAATACTAAGGATGAAACAAAATTTCGATAGTCGATGAAAGATCAATGCAATTAGGTATCATTTTTTAGTAAATTTGGGGATGGTAATCCGATTGAAAATTGATCGAAATACCTTTATAATATGGAAACCTCAAGAAGGTTGAAAACGAAACCGAAGCGGATATAAACAAACGGGATATCTGTGACTTCAACGAGCACAGGGTAGAAGCGTAAAAGTGACTCTTACATCCACATTTACACGTAGAAAGCAAATTATCCAAACACGAAAATTACGTTTGAAAACGGATTAATTTTTTTGAAATCGGCGTTTTGTAAATATTATAATTAAATTTGACCGAATCTAACTGATCGCATGTGGCGTTGACTATGTTTTGTCGTTATCATCTAATCGACAAACCGTGTCAATCTGCGATATTCCACGCGCCGGAGTTCGAATTATACGCTAGTTAGACGAAGTGATATATCAATCGTATCATCGGTCGTTGATAATTATTAAGGAATACTAGAATCAATGACAACGTGAGATTAAACGAAACCATGTGCGATTGTTATCTTTAATAGTATGTCCAGTCTTCGTGTTCTACATTTGAATATAAAGTGGTTAGTTGTACCGGAGTGTCTATTGTAATCGCTATAATAGTGACAATACACACTCCTCCTGTAAACGTATATATATATATATATATATATATATATATATATATATATATATATATATATATATATATACGTGCGCTAATGATATTCTATGTAAATATTACGAATATTACTTTTATATCACGAAGGGTGTAAAGACTCTTATTCAGGGTGAATTTACACTAAGATGGGTTGGTCCGGGGATGATGTAGCCGTACTTGAAAATTGTTGCAAAGGTAAGTAAGGTAAATATGAAAATTCACAACATGCGCATAGTAAATAATAAACGTGTTAATTTAACGCGGCCATTTTAGTGTTTTCGATCTGAATGAAGTGATTTATATTTTTATAACAGGCGTATTTTTCTTTTAACCGCAATAAAGAACACGTTTAACCGTCAGAAATGTTCGTTAATTTAATTTAAATAAAAGAATTTAATAATTTAAATCGGCGGTTTTGTCGTTTAAATAAAATTACTCTATATATTTCGCGTATAAATATATATTTATAAAAAATTTTTCGCGCGAAAATATAATTTCAGTTACGTCATCTGCCCTTTAGGGGGATGACGAATGTGAATGGAGAGAAGCCCCCGAAATAAAAACGATATGTAACATCTCGTGAAGTGTCGTATACGCTATATAAATACGATGTCCACATTATAGATCTGCGCCGTTTGAAAAATGAAGTAGTAAATTGATTGGAACGAATAAACTAATAGTCCTTATATGTCTTCAAACGTACATATGGAAACGGACTAAACTTATTAGTTATTCTACTCTACATGAATGAGATTGTAACTAACGATAAAAAATATACAGCCGCTTATTTTGTGCTGAACCTTTTTTATTATTACAATTTAGTGATATATCGATATTGTTGTTTGATTTTCTTCTTTCAGTTTTTTCGGAGCTTTGTATCCAATTTCGAGGATCACTTACAGTATGTCCAGTGACGGATTATTGTTTAAGTTTTTCGGAAAAGTACACCATAAATACAAAACGCCGTTCGTCGGAACTATATTTAGTGGACTGATAACAGGTGTTATTATTATTATTATTATCATCATCATCGTTGATTGATAGTGTTGATTTGCAGTGTACGAATCTAAATCTCTCGGTATATGATCATCTCTTAAATTGGAGTAAACACCTTTTATATATGAAAGTACCGCTGCTGCTTTCTTCTTAATAATTACGAGTTATACGATGAACAAAAACTTTGGATGATCGTGAGCTGTGATCGAATTTCGAGCAACGGTCGACAGAAAGCTCTGTTGATAGTAGAAAATTAGCGGCGAATGTTTATCAGTTCGCGCTTATATCTTTCATATCTGCGTCGTACAGATTAGTAATTATACGATTTAAATAAACCAAAAAAAAAAATGTAAAAATCACTAATTTTTTACATACAAAAATACCGGAAAGCTTTTCGGCTGTTAAACCGTTATCAAGCGGTCATTAAAAATAAATATATATAAAATATACACAATTTATTAAAAATATGAAAGGAAAAATAAGATAAAATGCGAAAAAAAATTAATTGAAATCTATATTACAAAAAAAAAAAAAAAAAATTAGCAAAGTGAACAAATAGTTATTCTTTATCAAATAATCTGCTAGTGAATGGGTGGTAAATAATAAGATCAACGAATCGGCGATATAAAATTTATACATAAACAATTATACTAAATAGCCGGAAAAATGGAAACTTTCTGTTTAATACATAGAAATTTATATTAAATTTATATAATATACTTCTTAAAACTTCTTCGAAATTTATCGTTATTAAATTTAATAAACGATTTTGATGTCTTTCTTTTATTATTTCCATCGGATTTTTTTCCTAATAATTTTCTTTTTTGTTTCTATAACGTTTTTCTCTATATTCAGAAGAAACTGAACGCTCTTACGACGAAGAGGAGGAGGTTTAGGAAGAGGGGAGCGACGGAAATTAATTTGACGACAAATTACGAAACGATCTGGTAATTCGATGATTTATACATTTTTCAGGTTTTATAGCGGCGGCATTTGACGTGGATCATTTGATAAATTTAAACGCTATCGGTACTTTACTATCTTATACAATGGTGGCAGCTTGCGTAATTATATTAAGGTATATATCGCGAGATATATTGTCGACATTTTTTTCACGTTAACGTATTAATCGACGATTTGTACACACACTAATATCGTTCTTAAACATGGTCGACGATATTTTATTTCGATTAATTTTCTCGTTAAAATCGATATAGATACACCGATGAAAATAACGTTCATTCTTTAAACGCAACGGAAGTTAAGCCTTTATTGAACGATATTAACGATGGTGCGATGAAATGTCGCTATACTTTAAATCGAATATTCAATCGAGACTCTCGAAATGTTTCATCTAGTCGGATCAACAGCATCGTTACCACTAACGTACTAGTCTTTTGTAAGTTACTCGTTTTGTTATTATCATTATTATTATTATTATTATTATTATATAGCATTCTACCAAGCGTTGTAACAGTCGGTATTATTCTGCGGGATTGTTCAATAGGAAAGAGCTGCAAATGTTCTATAAACCCAATCCTATTTTTACAAAGATCATTGTTGAAAAAATTATTTAGGACTAGAATGGCTAATAAGGTCGTTGCATTTGTGCCACGTTTCGAGAAAACTCGTTTAAGAAAGCAAACAATTTATGCCGAGAGCTGTGCTTTTCAATAAGTTACCTAACGTAACAGGAATATATAAACGAAGACGTAAATACACATAGACGCATTATACTTGAAAATTGGGAACATTAAAAATGTTTCCCAAGGGTAAATAACGAATTTAATATGCACAAGATCTTTATAAACTTTTGTAGCATACTCTCAATTGTATGCTTAAAACTAATTTTTATATATATATATATATATATATATATATATATATATATATATATATATATATATATAAATTGAATAATGTGTAATGCAGTGATTTTTATTAAAATAAATAACAAAAAAGAAGTTAAAATCAATAAAAGTATGATTTTTTATGAAATGTAATCTTAAATTAATATTTTTTCAATTTATATTTTTATAATTTTAAATATTTACTTGATAATGGACTTACAGCCGAAAACTTTTAGTGATTTTAACTT
The DNA here is from genome assembly GCA_032883995.1 of Coronaproctus castanopsis. Classification (NCBI taxonomy): domain Eukaryota; kingdom Metazoa; phylum Arthropoda; class Insecta; order Hemiptera; family Monophlebidae; genus Coronaproctus; species Coronaproctus castanopsis. Next base: position 7,776,358 of record CM065054.1, read on the forward strand.
CTTTTTTGTTATTTTTTATATATATATCACGATATGCCTATATCTACCCACTTCTGGGTGTAGGCAGTCCCCAAACTTTTCCAACGACTCCTATCTTGTGCGGCTCGGATCCAATTGATTCCTGTCCGTTTAACAATATTATCTCGCCACCTAGCCATGGGTCTTCCTTGCGGACGCCGGCTGCCAATAGGCCACCACTGTAATACCCGTTTAGTCCATCTTTCATCCTTTTGTCTTGCTAAATGTCCGGCCCATTTCCATTTTAGCCTGGTGATTCGCCCCACTGCGTCTACCAATTTCGTCTGTTCCTTAATCCATGTAACCGTCTTTTGAACTTTGAACTTGATTCCGAGGACAATCCGCTCGTGAGCCGTTTGGGTTTTCCTAATACTTCTAGCTGTCCCTTTAGTAAGGCTCCATGTTTCAACTCCATATTTCAAGACTGGCATCACACATTGATTATACAGCTTACTTTTTAGACTGGTATTTCTTATTTTTAAAAACGTTTCCTATATATATATATGGGGGGATATATGAATTAGAGTCTGTATGATTTTTTTTATAACATGTACTAGTGTTTGAATGCGTTATGTGTAAATGCCTTATCTCTATATCAATTGGTGGATAGGTTGTATTGCCGGCTTTTAGTGTGTGTATTGATATGATTTATCGATGAATATCTATCTATATGGGAGATGATACACGTGTTCATTGTTGTACGATTTTATTTATATAGGATTGTTTGTATCAGTATACATATAGTAGTTTTTTTCATTTATTTTTTACTTTGTATAGCGTTGATTATATTTATGCTGATATATGGTATATTGCTATATATGTCTTTCTTATATGTTTCGCTATTAGTATAAATTTGTAATAATTTAAATTTCTTATTAAATATATCTATGGAAGTATCACTGAAATGCACTTGTATATAGTGAAGTCGGTGTTCGCGCAGCTTTGCGCATAGCCGGCTTTGGGAAATAGAGCATATTATGATTATATAGGTTTATGTATTATCTTTTTGAAATTACTTTACTTTCTACTCAACATGTACTGCTTTCCAAATAAGATTTGATTTGATTTGATTATTATTATTGTTATTAATTACTATTCGCGTATTATTCCGCGTAGGTGTTTTCTCGGAATCTTAAACGGAAAGGTGAAATAAAATTTTTTTGAAAAATTTGAAAAAACGTGAATCTATACGTGCGCTTAGAAATGTGTACTCGCGGAAGTAAATGTGTTCGTATAACTGATATACATAAAATATTATCTTAATAACGAATAACGTAAAGGTACACGGTGAATTTAATAATGTACAGTACCAACATATCCATATAATTTACACGATGAAAAAATATTAACGCCGAAATAATTTTAAACTTGCGTTTTCAGGCGTTATTTCAAGTTTAGTTTGCGCTCTGTTAATGAGTAACGCATCGTTCAAAGTTCCTTCGTCTACGGTATTAATATGTATAATGGTGGTACAATTGATTTCTATTAGGTCACAACCAGAATCGAAAAGTAACATCCCATTTAAGGTAGTATATAATTTATTTTTTTAATAATTAAAATTTTAAAGACAGTTGTTTAAAAATCTTATTAAACCAGCAATTCCTATGTATATGTATATATATATATATATATATATATATATATATATATATATATATATACATAACAACAACAACAACAAAGTACATTTGCATAAGTAATAAACATAAAAGAAAATATAACATGGGTTACAAACATTGTGTACCGGGAACACCTAACCACAAAAATAATAAAGCAAAACAAAATGTTAAATGCTGCAGGAAAAAAGCAAATAAAAACCTGCGGCTAGAAAATAAACACGTTTTCTAGTTACAAGTAATACATGATAGTAAAGAAACTTAAGTCTAAGCTACAAAAATATATTGTTTAGGTTGTAAGTTCTTAAATAAATACTATGTATATACGCACATATATATATATACATACACATATAAAAAGTGGATGACACGGGTGTCGAAGGTGCTTACTAAGTAAAAGGGTTAAATTATAATTAAAAAATTAAAATTAATTACTACATAATGTTATGTTTAAGTCGCCTGTGTTTATATTTGGAATACATGAAACGAAGTTGCTTAGAATCGTAATTGGCAATCGAGGAGACGAGTACATTGTTTTGGTATGAGTATTTAATAAAAAAGTCAGTCGATAACTTTAGAACAAAATCTCTAATATAGGGCAGGTCAGTAAACTTCGTGGTTACTGTCGATTCTGGCATAGCGAGGTGCATTGAGAATACATCTGAGGCATCTGTTTTGAATGACTTGTAACTTGTTAAAGGAGGTTTTTGATATGGAGCTCCAGGAAGGACAAGTATAGCAAAGTATTGGGCGGACCAGTGCTTTGTAGAGGATTATCTTGTTGTTAATGTTGAGGAAGGACTTGTGATTAAGAATGGGGTACAAGGAACGGAAGGCATTGTTTGTCTTAACTGTGGTATTATTTATGTGTTTAGTGAAAGTAAGTCTGTTGTCGAGGATTACACCGAGATAACGAACCTTATCGCACCACTCTAAAGTGTTTCCCTGTACCATCAGATTGTCAGGTAGAGCAGGTCTCCTGCGGGAGAATAAAATAGCTTCGGTTTTGTTCGGGTTTATGCTAATTTGCCGTAGTTAATAAACACATTAAATCCTTAAAGAATAAGATATCTTCTGGTGTGGACGAAATTTCTGCAAACTTACCCCGTAAAGCGATTGTTTATTTAACCAAAATAATAAATAGTATTCTCATAAATTCTTACTTTCCGGTTAAATGGAAGACATCTAAAGTTATTATTCTACCTAAGCCTGGGAAAGATATGTCAAATATAAATAATATTCTTCCCATTAGTTTATTAAGTACTTTAAGTTAACAGAAAAAGTTATACTTAGTCCGTTGCAAAAGTATTCATCAGAAAACAATATTCTTGTAAATGAACAGTTTGGTTTTAGAACTAATCATTCTACAGTGCATCAAGTTACAAGGATAGCTGACTTTATAACAGATAATTTTAACTTGAATAAACACACCGGATTATTATTAATAGATTTAGAAAAAGCGTTTGATACGGCTTGGCACGATGCTATTTTATATAAAAAATTATCCCACATATTTAATTAAAGTAATAAAATCGTATTTATATAATAGAGTTTTTTATGCTACCCATCACTCTATTAGCTCTTCAATGAGGTCCTATTACGCTGGCGTCCCACAAGGTAGTGTGTTAGGTCCTTTCCTTTTCCTGCTCTTAATAAATGATTTACCTAATATACCTTATATTAAAACTGCTCTTTACGCAGACGATTTAGCTTTGTACTGTGATTCATACAGACCCGATACAATTTATAGCAGATTACAAAAGGCCGCCTTCACTCTCTGTAAGTACTACTTTTTTTTAGGTCACGATGTCGGACCGCAAAACATTGCGGAAAGATTTTATTCGGATAGTTGGATATGGATTATTTAGAAATAAGTTAATTTTATTACGTTGTTGACCTTGAAATTATTATTACGATGATGACCTTGAAAATGTAAAAATTTATTTTGTTATCTGTTGGCCATAATAATGATATTACTCATTATTATGTTTCCAAGGTGAGCCACGTGGAGGCCGATAACATATCACCTCATAAATAAAGTACAAATTTGTATAAAACGTATATTTGTTATATATATATATATATATATTACATATACGTTAATGATATAAATTATAATTAATGTATAATATGTTTTAATATTCGTATGGGATATATGGATACAGATATTGAGTTTGTGCAGTTTCTAATTTTACTTCTGGTAAAGACATTGTTTGTCGTTTGAGTATTGTTGCTTGCATGATTGACATATATTCTGGAATTATATGAAAATTCATATGAAGTTCTGTTGTTATTCGTATATTGTATCTAAATTTCATTACTCCTGTTTCGTCATTTACTTTTGGTTGTCCTAATAGTAGAGCTGGATAAGTAGTTCTGTTAGCAATAGTTGTTTTAGTTATTTTTAGTTTTTGTTTATCATTTAATTGTATTTGATTTTCTTCCATCATCATTTCTGTTGGGTGTGTTTTTTTACAGTTTGGTAATAGTTCTGAAATATTATCGTTACTTGGAATACAGAGGGTTAAAGACCATTTGTCATCATATACATTGTGTTGTGGTTCCCACATGTAATTATGATGTAGTTTAGGAAAGGTAATTATGTGTGTATAGGCTTCTTTTTGAGGGATTTCAATTTTTGAAATCATGTCGTTGCTTTCTGCCCAAAAGTCTATTTCAGCGTGTGTAGTAAATCCTAATTGTTCTTTTGCAGTGTATCCGAGTAAATATGTATTACGATCGTATGTACCTAATACTAGATTTTGTGAAGTTTCGAAATCGTATGTGTAGCCGCTTGTAGTACCTGTTTGTATTAAGCGATTACGTGTTACTGCGAATACTTCAAATTTGATAGTACCATATAAGTAATCTACACCAATACTAATATTATTTATATTTTTAGCTATATCTATTGTTTTATTATATATGTCTGCTGTTTTGTAATGTCCCATCCAAAATGCCATCGAATGATACGGTATAATTATTGGTTTCTGATTGTCTGTGAAATTTAAATCTATATATGATGATTGTTTGATACAATGTTTATATGTACGTCTGATGTTTTCCATGGATTGAATGTCTGTAATAATTATATATTTGTATTAGTATGGTGTTGTATATTTGTTATATCAAAATAACGCTGTTTTTTTTTTTTTTATTATAAAAACCAAATTTTTTCTTATAATTACGTTTAAAAGGAACTGAAGAAATATATTACAATAAAAAATATGTTACTTTTGAATTTTATCATTAAGGAAAAACAACGAAGTTACTGACGTTACAGCGCGTACGTTAGCAATAACGTTAATGGTCAAGGGTTAAACATGAAATGAGTTTAATCTGTGCAGATATGCGTGATTTTCTTTAATCTCTTTTAACGTTTCTCTTATTTCGTTAATAATTTATCTATTTATATTACAGAATGTTAGGTTTTGTGTTTAATTAAATAAAATTGGTTTTTTTTTTTTTTTACGTAGGTGCCGTTAGTTCCATATTTACCAGCCATGAGCATAATAATGAACATTTACTTAATGGCAGCTTTTGATTTTTATACGTGGACTCGTTTAATAGTATGGATGTTGATAGGTGAGTTTGAAAATGATGTAGAATGTATATATATATATATCAGGATCACGATATGCCTTTATATATCCACTCCTGGATGAAGGCTTTCCCCAATTTTTTCCATTCATTTCTGTTCTGTGCCTTTCGTAACCATTGCTTCCCGGCTACCTCCATATATCATCGTGCCATCGTGTCCTCGGTCTACCCTGGGGTCTTCTTTTATTTATCGGCGACCATTGTATGACCCGCTTTGACCATCTGTTGTCATCTCTTCGGGCCACATGGCCAGCCGAATTCAACTTTATACTAGCAATTCGTTCCACTGCGTCATCAAACTTCGTTAATTCACGTATCTGTGTATTTCTGTATCGATCCGATAATCATTTCTCCTCCCCCAAATGTGTGCGATATATTTCTTTACTGATCAATAAATTAAATTATACGTATCTGGCGGGATGGAAATATCAATTATTCTACAAAAATACAACTTGTTCGTTCCCTGGTGTTCTCCATCTTTACCTATGGTTCCGAAACATGGGTAATAAACTCCACGGATCAGCAATATATTGATGCATTTGAAATGAAATGCTGGCGCATAATGCTGGGTATAAAATGGCACGATAAACAAACGAACGTCTCGATCATTAAGCGTCTTAATATAGATAAACGATTGTCACAAGACATACGCGATAAAATGCACAAATTTTTCGGTCATATAATGCGTGCACGAGACTTAGACAGGACAGTCACACTAGGAAGAATGAACGGACATAGAAAAAAAGGTCGGCCAATGACCCGATGGACGAAACAAATATGCCGACGTGTTAAACTGTCAATACCAGATTTGGTACACTCGGCAGATGATCGACAACTGTGGAGGAATTTGATTGCTACATAATGGTCACGACGGTCAATTATGATCAATATACGACTGTAGATATATATATATATATATATAATATATATATATATATATATATATATATATATATATATATATATATGTGGATGTAAATATATAATATGATATAAAATCTGATTATTAATGATAATTGACAAGACAAGAAGATGAAAGATGGAGAAAGCGGATATAATATATATATATATATATATATATATATATATATGTGGATGTAAATATATAATATGATATAAAATCTGATTATTAATGATAATTGACAAGACAAGAAGATGAAAGATGGAGAAAGCGGATATTACAGTGGTGGTCAGTTGACAGCCGGCGTCCGCGAGGGAAGTCTATGACTAGGCGACGAGATGATATTGTTAAATGGGTAGGAATTAATTGAGATAGGAATCGTTAGAAAATTTTGGGGAATGCCTATACCCAGCAGTGGATCAATATAGGCATATCGTAATATAGTCGTATAATGATAATAACACTGTATCAGTCGAATAGTATACAAATGTTGGTCTTTAACATTTTATAAATCCTCTAGCTATTAAATGTAACCCGGCCGCTACGAATAAAAAGCTAAAATTTTAGATAAATGCGTATACATAGAAATAATTATATCTTAAATCGTCACATAATTCGATCGTTTTATTTTATCGAGAATTTTACGAAGTAATTTATGAATTTACGGAAATTTTTCTATTCTAGGATATATCGAATTTTTTCGGTTAGAATTAGTAATTTGGAGTAGATTGCATAATTTTCGTTTACGTCAAATTTATATTTAAAATATGCGCAATTTATTTTTCTCGGTGATACATTGTTGAATTAAACAAAAGATAACAAAAAAAAAAAAAAAAAGAAGAAAAAGTTAAACCTTATCGCAATAATCAGTTTCGCTGACGTAAAAAATGTGACAAATTTTCTTAAATATGGCCGCGGTGGCATGACTGGTCAACTGGACGATGGAAATTTCGAAATTAACCTAAAGTTTTTCATCATGACGTAAAATTCTTAATTGTCGCGGAGAATGTAGTGGCACGCCACTCCGTATAACATCATATGCGCGCGCATCTGCATTGCGTTAATGCGTTGAATGCTAGTTCATTTTGTACGTAAAAATAAACGTACAAAAATTAAATTTTGGTTATAGCCATTGATGACAGAGATACAATGCGCTTGTGTGATTTAATTCTCAGTTTATTATTTGTTTGTATTTTGTTTTGATACATCGGATGAAGAGAATCTGAAGGAATGATACACAGTCTGCGTAGATCGGTTTACGAAAAATATAACCACATTAACAATGTCGTTTCATCAATGTGTAGTACTCTATAGAAAATTGGATGCGGATGTTCTTACTATTGATCGAATTTTTATTTGTCGTTCGTTTGATCATTTATCATTTAGTCGCGATGATGATTAGCCAGCGACAGCAGCCAAATCAACGTTGTCGGTATCTGATTTGTAAAATTTGACGACGGCCCACTGATCTCTCGCCAGTAATTTCGCTTTCTATTCCACACTCTTAGACGCTTAGAGGCTACAGAAATGTGGCTTCTAAAAAGACTATAAAGAATTTTCTTGGACCGACCGAATTTCAAATAATAATGTAACGAAAAGAGCTGCGTGTAAAGAAAGCTCATACAAAATATTAAAAAAAAAAAAAACCCAGCATATTTAAATCATATTCTAAAAAGTACATTTTGCGTTGGAAGGATTCGCGGTAAAATACTAGTTGGTTGAAGAAGAAATTCGTGTATAAAAAACGTACAAGAATGAAGTTAATGATATCGGCGGACACTTTCAGGCATCAAGGAGGGAGAGAAATTATTGATAACAGCTTAGTGTACGGCATTAAAAGAAGATGATTATTATATTTCAAAATATTTCCTACTCAGATCATCTCGGAAAGCTTCCTGTTTTTTGCGATGCAGTTTAATAATTCTAGAAGCTTTTTTTCTTTTACTTTTTACTCTATCGAGAAGTTCTTCAATGCTGACTTTTTGTACGCGTCGAATTGTTAACATCCTTTTATTTAATGCGTTTTTCAAGGCCAGCATATCCAACGTTTACAACTATATACCAGAATCGAAAAGATCTTGAAATTTTTAATTGTTAATTTTTGTGTTGCCTGCTCTATTCTCGATCGTATTTCGCTTTTCGATCTTTTCTTTATTTTTAATAAATAAGGTCGTTTTTATATTATTTTCGTTTTCAGTACGTATCACTGAGGAGCCATTATACTAATATACTATCTTTGTTATTATCTTTAATCTTTAATTAACATCGCCTTAAAATCGTTTTCATTTCGATATTTACATGTTCCGAGAGAAATTGCTCGGCGTCATGTTCGAATACGAAACGCGTCTGTTAAGATTTTAATATACGGCGACCCAGAGAAGACGGACGGTTTTATTAAAAATTACTCGACGAAAATTTCTGAATAAAATTTTATTTAAAATAGGAAAACGATTAGCTTACAATCATTTGTCGAACATATAGTATCGTTCAGATGACTGCCATTCTAAACGATACATTCAGTCATTTTAAACAATTTTCTCCAGCATAGGTCGCTGAATTTTTTTAATTTTTTCAGAAATCCGAGTTTTCAGGTCTTCCAGATCTCGTGAACGTGTTTCGTAAACGCGGCTCTTAAGATAACCCCACAAAAAAAAGAAAAACCTGGGACGGGGCTAAGCGAGATCCGTGCGACGCGACAATATGCGGTTATCAAACGCTTCTTTCGGTACTGCGATCGTTTCTACCGAACATTTAAATCATGTACGGTCCAGACGGCAACGACGACGACTTAAGTGAGGGAACTGAAAACGAGTTTATCATCTCGATAAAGCGCGTTCCGTTGACAGTACCAGTAAAAAAAAATAAGGCCCACGCGTACGAACCGTTTTGTTTTTTTGTCCAGGACGTCTTTTTTTATCCGTTGCACAGAAGCCGTCTCTCGAAAATTTTCTACCAACCTCAAAAATTGAATTACGAGATGGTACACGGGTTTTTCACCGCGTTACTTAGAATTCTTTTCGAAACTCCCTTTGCATCGTCGTGACGATTCACGCCGAAAATAACGTTCTAAGCAAAACGCGCGCTCCTTCTCCTTATAGGATGCCGAATTGAAACTGGACAAAAACTAATCTCTCGTGCGTTCACTAAACGTGCAGCACGCGGTTTGCGTTATACGTTGTACCAGTGTTATCAACTGTCGCAAAAAATAAAACTACCCGTCTTCTCTCTAGTCGCCCTATATTTATCACCTTTTCGCGTACTAGTGTTTATTATTTACGTTTTAAACGTAAAATAACGTCCGTATTCGTGTTGCAGGTGTATTTACGTACTTCACATACGGAATTTTCCACAGTAAACAGCGTGTATAACCGTTACACGATGACGCATCGTTACGAGATTTTCAATGAGGCAGATATTAATTATTGTGTTACGATTATTATTACTATTACTACTATTATTATTATTATTATTATTACTACAGAAAGATTGTTTTCTTCGTTTATCATAATCGTTATTACGTACGTTTTCACGTGCCGTCTTTCGTTGACTAAAATAATTATATATCGTCGATTAAGCTGAATGTAAATTTTGTTTTAGAAATAAAACGTAACTGTTAACTGTAGCGCGATAAAAAATTCAGCGCTCGGAGAGACTTCTAACGTAAAATTGTGAATCTCGTTACTAATTTTCGATAAAAAGTGAGAAAGAAAAATAATAATAGTGCAGAAAAAATTAAGTAAAATAAACAACAAAAAAGTAGTTCGAATCAATAAATTTATACATATATATATATATATATATATATATACACATATATATATACACATATATAACAGTAAGATTTTCGGCTATTAAGTCATTATCATGTAAACTATAAAAATAAATAAAACTTATAAAAATATAAAAGAAAAAAGAAGCAAAAAATAAAATTAAGTGTACGATATTATAAAAAATATCAAAGTGAGAAAACAGATTAGATTATAAAATAATCTGATAGTAAATGCGGTAAACATCATCAACAAGTCAATGATATGCCAGAGAAACAGGCAAAGAATTCACAATGAAATTTAAACAGCGTTTACATTTGTATATATAAATAACGATGACAAATCATAAAACATTGTAAAGAATTAATACTCAAAATCGACAATATTAACCGAAATTTTATAAAATTTTACATACAGGAAAACATTATGTAAAAAAAAAAATAACAAAATATTATAAACAGTCTGTAACAACAATCCCGATATCAGTTTCGAGCAAAATTCGGCTCGATCCGACGTATATTGTTAAAGTTATTACGCTTCTTAGAGAAAATAGCAAATTTACTCAGGATATATTTAAAAAAAAAAAAAACGATTTTTTTAAAGAATTATAAATTTGATCCATTTTTACATTAGACAGGAAATTTTTTATTTTCTGGCTATTTAATGTAATTGTTTATGTATAAATTTTATGTATCGCTATTATGAGATTATCTTGTAATCGAAACTGTTTTTTCACTTCGATATTTTTTCTAATATTGTACATCTAAGTGAAGTATTTTCTTATATTTTATTCTTTCCATTTATATTTTTATAAATTGTATATGTTTTTATATTTTATTTCTTTACATACACTCGATAATGGCTGAGTAGCCGAAAAGCTTTGTTATCTTTATATATATATATATATAAATTTAATAACTAATTTTTTCTTCCTTATTTAATTTATTATTATTATTTAATTAAGAACTGTTTCAAGAGAAAAAAAAAACCAAAACTGTATCCGATAATAATTCAAACGGTCTATCAGAATCAGATTTTGACTATAGCACGGGATGAGATATTAATTTATACGTGTCAATTTCTGCCAATTTTTAGAAATAATTTATCTACGTAAGATTTCTTCATACGCGGTATTGTCTTGCTCTGAACTTAATAAATACGAGCTAGAAGTCGGTTTATTAAAAATCGCAATCGGTTTGAACCGTTTGTAATAATAGGAAAAACATGTTTCAGGATCATAAATACATACATATATATTATATATATATATATTTAGTTTTGGCATTGTAATGTACATCTATTTTGTAACGACTTATGAATTATCGTTATTATTAGAAAAGCTAATACATCACAGAATCAGCAAAATTATTCATCATCAAAAACTAATGATACCAAATCATCGGTTTGGATTCCGCCATGGTCATTCTACCGAACAATAAATACCGCGAGTAGTCAACTTAATTGAAAAAGGGATGGTAAACAGATCTAACAATGGAGCCTGTAATTATGGATATAACCAAGGCATTTGACAAAATTTGGCACGATGAACTATTATACATACCTAGAATGATCATGCAAACAGAATATCTTCGCTTGCTCACGTCATAACTAAATAATAAACACTATAACGTAATGCATGGAGGATGTGAGTCAGATATTCATAACATACTAGCAGGAGCACCTCAGGGTAGTGTACTGGGCGCATTAGGGTACACTATATACACTGTAGACGTGCCCAAAGACGGTACAATTGAAATAGCTACGTTTGCATACTCGCATCTGATAAAGATCCAAATGCAGACATTAACTGCAAAGCTAAGTAAATAAAGTCAGCGACTGGACCAAACAATGGTTGATAGAAATAAATCCGACAAAATCGGCCCACATTACATTCATCACCACAACATAATCACAGAGTATTTCTCGACAATCAAGCTATACCATTGTATGATGAAGTCAATTATTTCGGAGTTTATCTAGACAGCCGACTAACATGGAGAACGTACATAAATTAAAAAAAAAAAAAAAAGGAGATAGAAAAAATGTAATGGCTCCTAAGGCCCAGATCAGAATCTATCCTGAGTAATCGGGTACTTTTATACAAAACCATGCTGAAACCCATATGGATGTATAGTACACAATTATGGGGTTATGCAAAAAATTCAAATACATAAAAAATACATAGATTACAAAACAACATTTTACGACAAATATATCGAGCTCCATGGTATATGGCAAACCATATAATTCACTCGGACCTGGGCATATTTCCAGTGCAAGAAGAAATACAAAAATTGCTAAAAGACACCTACAACGGCTGTAGCACCATCCTAACGAGCTGGCGAATCAGCTCCTGCATACTTAGGTAAAAGGCTGAAGAGGACGAGCATCGTGATCCAGTAACAAAGTAAGAGGGCGCACCATGGGGTGTGTCCTCCGTGCAGATGACCTATTCATTGAAGCCTTTTGTTGGATAGCCACTCTAGTTACAAATTATTAAAAAGAAAAAAGAAAAAAATTATATAATTATGCGTTATGCTATTGAAGCTATTATATTCCTGCTACTTTATTAGTTGTCGCATATTGCCGAAAACACTTTTGCGTTCAGACCATTTTTGTCTATCATTTTCCCATCTATTTTCGACTTCGCACGATCGTTTGATATATTCACCGCGTCCGTTTTCAATTTTTTTAACCCTACCCGTCAAAATATGTAATTTTAATTTTTGATGGTATATACGTTTTAAGTGTTTTTTCTTGCATTACTTGGTAATGTTCTTTACTTCCATGTATACTTCGTATTTTTATGTTTATATTTTAGTACACTTCTCCTCTGACCATATAACTTTTGCTACCCTGCGTGCTACGACGATTGTTTTATTATTATCATTTTTCTAATACTATCTTTAACGGTTCTTCTTTTGTTAATTGCCTGCTTTTTTTTTCATTATTGAACCGCTTGTTTTTGCCCCCCCCCCATTGTATAATAAGAGTTATTAGCTATTCTAATAATGTTTTCGTTTAAATTCTTAGTTTTTCCAATGCATCATTAAATTATCTTAGAATATCTCTTTTATTTATATTTATTCTTTAGTTTTTCTAACTCCCAAACCCGAGATTTCTATTAGTTTCTTGAACTTATTTTTACGTTTCACTATTCATAAAACGTGACCTGTATTTATAGTCCACTATCACGTGTGTATAAAATTTATTTGACTATAATTAAAATAAATCGTATTTGATTTTCGTGTTTATAGTCCGGTTTTTGACCTTTAAAACCTTTTTTTTTCCGAATATTGTAACATTCCAGGATGCAATGTTAATATTATGTATCTGTCATTCCCCTTGCTTTCCGATACTTTTTTTAATGTATTTTTGATCCAGTCCCATAGTATTTACTATCACGCTGGTCCAGTCAGAGAGCGTGATCGATATGAGCTATTTTTCTTTTATTTGTCACGATATAATTTTAACAAAATCTATACATACACTGGCTGATCGTGTTGCCTTCAATATCGTAATATCTATGCCAGTTTCTATGGTTTCCACTATCTCTATATAGTGTTTAATCTACAGCTGTTTCGACCTACTTTATTTTCATCTACAGTCGATACACTGAAAAAACTCAACTCTTCAGCCCTCGTTCAAAGTATGCACTTATTTACTGGGGTCGCAATGCGCTGTCACAATAAAGCCTTCTCGTACGTGTACAGTTTTATAATAGACACGTTTTACCGTCACTTCGTCTCTCATACGCTCTCTTTCATTGTCAATCTTTGTTTGTAGCTACTTACTGATTGTTCGCAGATTAACTGCAAATCTGTAAATCATTTATTACGCGCAACCTAAAAAAAGCTCTATTCTTATTAGACTTCCGGAGCATTGATAGTACAGTACAACATGTGGTTAACCACAAAGTATTACTACTTAGAAATAATATATTTGTATATATCCGTCAGTAATTTAATAATACCATTAATTGAACCTAGTTTATATATATATATTTTTATATCTATTCCTAACCAGTGGACTATTAGTAGATGGTATAGCAAAAGAACATAACGTGAAGGGTACATAGTCCAATGACTAGTTGCTATATTAGTATTTTATGTTTAATAATTTTCATTACTATTCCAGGTCTAATGGTTTGATTCTTCTCAGCCTGCGAATTTGCATCTGTGGCGAGTTATCAAATAAGCAAATTGCAGACCAGTTAGCATGACTGTCTCTTGATGTTTGATTGTCATCTTTTTAATTACGTCAGCTATGTACTTCATGCTAGGGTCATCGTGTATAGTTTTGTTTCTTACATACCATGGAGCACTGACGATTAACCTAAGGGTAATATTTTTATATCTTTGTATTTTCATTATATTTCTTTTTTTTTTTACTGCAGCCCCATAATTCGCATCCCTACCTCCATACTGAAGCTAGTATTTGCTTGTATAGTAGTAGTTTGTTCTTTGAGGTAAGTTGGGACTACATTATTATTAACCAATGCAGTTCTTTTTGTATCAGTATGCTTACACTATGTTAGCTTTTGGTCTTGGTACAAGTCTAGGTATTTAACATCTTTTTTAAAGGGTACAATCTTATTATCTATGTTTATGTTTAATGGCTCTATATGACGATTTGAGTATGTGTCGATTTATTTTCATTTATTTTAAAATTTTATCCATCGCTTTTTGTAAGTTATGATTTACTTTTGTTTAACTTACATCTGAACGCAAGAGTGCGGTATCATCAGCAAAAGTCGCGATTAAGGATATATCATCAACAGGTACATCAGCTGAAAAAGTAAGATATGACACCAAGACACTTCCCTGTGGAACGCATGCTTTTATCGGATATATATTGGATAATTCATCACCATATTTGATTTGGTAGTGTCTTTCTTCTAGATATGACAAAAACAAATCATAATAATGGTTTGGAAATATCTTTTTAATCTTATACAACAAACCGATATGTAACACTTTAACCTGACTTATATCTAAGAATACAAAACCTTTTCGCTTCTAAATCTGATTCAATTTTATGTACCACACTAAACCTACGTTTAATTTCACGCCTAAATGTTTAATTAGAACTATTTCATATTTGTAAACAACAAGAAATGAATTGAAATCACTAAACGTTTGTTAAAAATTACAAAACTTTTCGGCTATTAAACCATTATAAAGTGAACATATAATAAAATACAAAAATATATACAGTATATAAGAAATATAAAATATAAAAATACTAATTTTGATATACAATTTATAAAAATTAAACAAAATTATAAATAGTCTGATAGTTTTCTTGTTTTTTATTTTTTTTTTAAATCATTACATTCCACATTTATCAAATTATTTCATATTTCATGTTTGTGGAATGAAATTTATGTCTCTAGGATATAAATATATAGTTTGTGTAGTTTTATTTATACCAGGAAAAGTGAAGCCATATAAATTCTACAATGTTGAACTTTTTTCATTTTTCGCTAAAGTAACAAAAATAATCATTCGTGATTGTTTTACTCCTATGATTTTTAAGAATTTTTTATCTCTCCTAATGAATTGAGTAATCTCATTATATTTACACCGTGAAGTGTGAATTAGACTAGACAGTGTTAAATTGTTGTTTGTATTGTTTTTGTATTTATTATTT
The DNA here is from genome assembly GCA_032883995.1 of Coronaproctus castanopsis. Lineage (NCBI taxonomy): Eukaryota > Metazoa > Arthropoda > Insecta > Hemiptera > Monophlebidae > Coronaproctus > Coronaproctus castanopsis. The sequence goes on from CM065054.1 coordinate 7,791,912, forward strand.
ATATGTAATTTTTATCATTTATTAATTTTTCAGAGTTTTAATTTAATTTTAACATAGAATAAGAATTCATATCGGATTTATTAAAACGTACTTATTTAAAAGAGTACTTTACGAAATATTACATTATACTGATGATATATGCATTATTTGATTATAAATAATACAAGTTATTTGTGCAATTTTAGCATTATTCTTGGTTTCTAACGTCTATATAACAAAATAAGTATTTTATGAGATCGGAAGGTACAGGATTAACATTTGACCAGTAGAAAGTAAGTGTAATTTCTTCAAATTAACTTATAGCAAATATGATCACTGATTACCTCAATTACACAAGCTTGAAATTTCTTCATTATTTTTAAAGTTTACTATGAATTGCATAAAAATTTAATTTATCTACAAAGTTCTGTTGAAGAAGTGGTTTCTAACGTTGAAATAATTAAAAACATATTTTCATATTGTTTATATGTTACATAAATATCGTTAGCTTGTGTCAAACCTTGAACCATGATTCTGAATTAATGTACATACCAGTATAACTGAAATTATGACTGAAACTTGTAACTTTATGTATCATATAATGATGAATTTAAATTATTAACTTACGTTACATTAAAACTCGTAAACAGTTTATTACACGAAGTAATTTTCGATAATTTTCGAAAAAATTATGAGTGATTATTATATGTATATTAATTTTTTCCCTGCGAAATGAAATATATTAATCTTTTTCTTTTAACTTAGGCGTGTTGATCAATTATTTCATCTGTATTTAGTATAATTAATATTTTCTCGCATCTTATAATTATTAATGGTGAAAATGTAAACGTATGTAATGTGCAGATAATTTGTTTAATACGAATTCCGTAATTTCGTATATATTGAAATAAATTAGAGGTATTTAGAAGAAAATTTAGTTTATTATAAAAATAAAAAGTTTTTATAGATAACTGGTGTCTGTTGGAATATCATGAACTTTCAAGCAATTCGGCATATTATGAAAAGTATATCGGGATTTCAATCCCCCCAAACGTTCTATCGAGTCGTTTTCACATAATAAAGTATAAGTAATTCTTTCATAATTACTCTCCCTAAGTCGCATTACGCTTGTTATAATTCACGAAAAAAATTATATATATATTTTTCGATAAATTTATTTTAGGACACGATTATACGTATTAAATTGAAAAAGCAGGCGAAGAAAAATTGAAATCAAAGTTAACATGGGTTTATTATTTTCAAAATTATATAAAATTATTTTCTTATTCTTTTTCTCCCTCAATCGTCTGTTTTTACACGAGTGGACAATTAATAAAAACTCGTGCAAACTATTCGTTTTGATCATTATATTGTACCGGGACAGGTTTCTTGATTTACGTAACATTATAAAAACTAGTATCCGATATTGACCACGTGTGAGCAAATGCCGAACAGTTTTATGATTCATTTAAATTTTTGATAATTTTTCAGAAAAAAAATGATTAAATTAATTCTAATATTAAAATAGGCATAAAAGTATATTCGTTTCCGCGTTTATTTTATAATTGTTTCCCAATTATTTGTTCGCAGGAAAATGTCTAATTCTAGAATCGAATTAGCAAGCAACGTGTGTTCACTTACAGTTAATGAAAAAATTGAACTTTTATCTGCAGTTGGACCTTCAAGTGATGTAGTTGAACAGCAGTTGACAGATATTTTACTTCAACTAATAATCAATCCTGCGGATAGCGCAGACAGGGCTGTATTCACGAGTAAATTGATGGACATATGTCAACGCCGATCATTGCAGCGTAATGTCCAAAATTTTCATTCATACGGTCCACAATCGGTAACATTGCAGGTATAAATAACAGAGTTTTAACTCAATGCGGGTTACTAAAATTCCGAATATGTTTTAGACGAACGTGAGTTATGCAAGTTCATGAGTGTAATTTAAATGATGGTCACGTATGAGTTCAATTTTTAGGTCGTTTTCCTGTTAACAAAATAATTTAAAACAAAAAACGAAATTAGAACTTATGGCTTAAAAGTTTACTTTTAAAATTATTTGAAAATGAAACACTAGCGCTGTATGTTTTTTAGAATAGAACAAACATGATAGTTTAATATTTTATCATATTAAAAAAGCACGATTTTTCAATTACATATAAAACGGTAGTAAAATACATAATATATTGTGTATGCGAATTTCTATTTTAGGAGCCAAGAGTAAACGAAAGACCATCAACGAGTCAGGCAACGGGTCCATGTCAGTTCCATAACCAGTCTATGTTCGCATCGGAGCAGTTAACTTCTTCATACATGCATTTATCTCAACTTTTTCCAACTGTATTTCCACCAGCATGCTTTAGATCGCAGAATCCACAGTTTTCCTTCTCATCGCCTTTTCAACCTGATGGAATTATTAGGAATTTAATGTTACGACCGCAACTTCCTAATTATGTAGCCAATTTAACTCCAATACCACCTGCAATTCTGTTGAACAATATGTTTTCAACGATACCAATTTTACGTGAAGCAGAGTTTAAAACCAATCCATTCTATCAAAATAAAATTAAATTAATGCTTCCGACAAGACTAAGACCTACGAATGAGTTAACAATGCCGCAAAACGTTTCATGTAGGAGACAATATTTTCGTGAATGTACATTTGCGTTTTCGTTAACAACCGATAACTGTTCTATAATTTCGCAATCTTTAATGGAGTCTGACTTAAACGAATTAAATATTGGCCGCCATCATATTGTCATACGAATGGGAAAGTATAATGAAAATTCTGAATTTTACAAACAGGTAATGCCTCTAAATTTACAAATTAGAGTTAATGAAAATTATGTTCAATTACCACCGTTACGACATTACGATTTCCAATACAGACATGTATGTAAATATGTAGTGATTACTGACGAAATACAATTAACACCGGGTGCTACGAATTCTGTTGTTATCAATTGGGTTCCCGAAACGGACAAAATATTTGATTTTGATATATGCGTTGGACGTATAGTACCTTATCATATACTGTTTTGTCATATATTGATCACTAATTACATTAAATTGGATGTATCCTTCTTACGTGTCATCGATCTAATTAAACATGAAACTGAACAAGACGGCGTTGGACGTAGAACAGTGCGTTTTTCATTATGTTGTCCGTTATCTGGTCAACGCATGACGTATCCGGGCATTGGGAAGTTTTGTCGACATTTAAAAATGTTTGACGTAGAGAACTACATTCAAATGAACGAAACGTATAATTCTTGGAAGTGCCCGATATGTCAGCAATATACACAGTTAAGAGATCTTGAAATTCATGGATATATTGATCTTAACGTCATTAGATCGAATCGTCTGCCAGATAACTGCAACGAAATTGAATTTAATGTTGACGCAGCTTGGATTGCGATTGTTAGTGGTATGCAACAAAACCCAACAGCAGACAATAATGAATTTTCTACCGACAATGAAAACTCAACAATAGAAAATATTGGATTTTCTAACGACAATGAAAACTCAACAATGGAAAATATTGAATTTTCTAACGACAATGAAAACTCAACAACAGAAGATATTGAACGTTCTGACGACAGTGAAATGTCAATAGAAGAAAATAATGCATTTCCTGACGACAGTGAAATGTCAAGGAGAGAAAATAATACATTTTGCGACGAAGATAAAACACCGACGGGAGACAATAATAGATTTTCTGATGACGATGAAAACCCAACAGCGGACGACAATGGATTATCTGATGAGAATACAGAATTCAGAAATACTGCTAATGCAGAATTCACTACATCTGGAATATCCAATAACAATTATTTTCATTTAGAGTCTGAAATAATCAATAGTAATGTAGAATCTGCACCAATAATTATTGACGTGATCAATTTAACAAGTGACGAATAATATTATTAATATTAAAAGAAAAGAAAACAAAAAATGGAATATTTTCAAATGCGTCTAAAGTTTTATAAGCTATTAATTTATTATATATTAATAATTTTAAAAATGTAACATTAATTATTTGATTTAAATTATTTTGTTGGTAATGTTATTCGACATTGCGACGGAACGTAAACAATTGAAATTAATTACTTTAGATTTTGTACATAACTGTTTTACTGTTGGTAATAATCTCTTTTTATGCGTATGTATAAATATGTATATGTATATATGTATCTAATGATTAATATGTGATCGAAAATAAATAAAAATAAAAAAAAAAGTCAAAATTGCATATATTTCTTAAAATTCTTTTGTAACGTAAATGAGAAGCTTATATCAGCAATAAGTTTTTAAAAACTAATATTAACTTGTGTTTTTCGTAATTTTATTATTATTATTATTATTATTTTCTACGTATACATACCACCTCAGTAGTTATGCAACTACAGTTTAGTACAATATGTTAGTTTACTTTTGTATATATGTTCATCTTAGATTAAATATATATATATATATAACTGTTTTTCATTAAGTCTCACTTACATCCATAGGATGCCGAAAAACTGGCTATATGATTTCCTGGGATTAAGCTTTTTCACAGACACCTTTACGATAATTATTAGTGAACTTTATAATTTCATATCTTAAATGAGAAATGTACGTATGTTCAAAGAAAAAATTCAATTATATTTTGTGGTATGTTGTATACGAATTTAATCATTTTGTTGACTTCGTAATATCTAGTAGTTTTCATTTTCTATTTTATTATTTTTTTTATTAATCTTTTGTTTATTTAAATAATTGCTTTCTTTTATTGCTCGCCTTCGTAGATATAGGAATCTTCGACTTGTATATGTTATATATGAGTATCCAATATTGATCATGTGTGAGCAAATGACAGTTTTATGATTCATTTAAATTTTTAATAATTTTTCAGAAAAAAATGATTAAATTAATTCTAATATTAAAATAGGCATACAAGTATATTCGTTTCCGCGTTTATTTTATAATTGTTTCTCAATTATTTGTTCGTAGGAAAATGTCTAATTCTAGAAACGAATTAGTACGCAAAGTATGTTTAGTTACAGTTAATGAAAAAATTTAACTTTTATCTGCAGTAGGCACTTCAAGTGATGTAGTTGAACAGCAGTTGACAGATATTTTACTTCAACTAATAATGAATCCTGCGGATAGCAGAGACGGGGCTGTATTCACGAGTAAATTGATGGACATATGTGAGCGCCGATTATTGCAGCGTAATGTCCAAAATTTTCATTCATACGGTCCACAACCGGTAACATTGCAGGTATAAATAACAGTTTTAACTCAGTGCGGGTTATTAAAATTTCGAATATATTTAAACGAATGTGAATTATGCAAGCTCATAAATCAAAAGAAATCACGTACCCATTACAATTACGGCTCAAGATCGCTGAACGAAGACGAGCCCAACGCATATGGCAAAATACACGGAGTCTACATGATAAAAATTTATTTAATCGAACTAGTCGCCAACTTAACGCCTTAATAAAAAAGATTCGCAAAGAAACATTCACCGCATACATCAAAGATCTTAGTCCCTTCGAAGATAAAGAGTATTCTCTTTGGAAAGCTACCCAAAAAATTAAACATACAATTACACATGTTCCATCCGTTAAATATGAGGCTGGAAATTGGGTAAGGTCAGATGTTGATAAAGCTAAATGCTTTGCTCGCCATTTATCTCGGGTATTCAAACCGCATAATATGACCTCCACTATCAATATCAGCATTAATTATAAAACGGACGAAAAAGTGAAAATATTTACACCTTATGAGGTAGCGACTGAAATAGATAATAATATGAATCCTCGGAAAGCTTGATGGCATATCACCTAGAGTTCTAAAAGAACTCACAAAAAATGGAATAATTATGTTAACATACTTGTTTAATGCTTGTCTACGTTTAGAATACATCCCGGGCTGTTTCAAAATAGTGCAAATCATCGTGGTAAAAAAACATAACAAACCAGACGCTGATGTAGGGTCGTACAGACCAATTTCATTATTGCCAACTATATCAAAGTTATTCGAGAAATTATTACTCACACGACTATTGCCTATGGTTGAAGAGTAGTACATCAGTTTTGGGTTTCGACGGAAGCACTCCACAATTGATCAAGTGCACAGGATCACAACGATAATCAATAGATCATTCGAGGAAAAAAAATTGCCCGGCCGTCTTCTTAGACGTAGCGCAAGCTTTCGACAAGGTATGGCACGATGGGCTGACCTATAAATTAAGCCGAATTCTGCCAGGTAACATCTGCCGTTTGCTCATGTCTTATTTGTCAGAACGGCAATTTAAAGTACAGCAAAAAAATTCTACTTCCGCATCCTACAACATAGAAGCTGGAGTACCGCAGGGAAGCGTTCTCGGTCCCATTTTGTATCTTCTGTACACAGAAGACTTGCCGACGGATACGCAAACGACAACAGCTACGTTCGCCGACGGTACAGCTATATTAGCCGTTAGCAGTAACCATTCTGAAGCTGTAAATAAATGGCAAAACTCTTTGAACAACGTGCATGAATGGGCATCAAACTGGAAAGTTAAAATCAATGAAGAAAAATCAGCGCATATAACTTTCACATACCGACGAACAGATATACATTACCAAGTGTACTTAGGAGGTAAGCCTGTTCCACAAGTCAACTCAGTCAAGTACCTTGGTATGCACCTGGATAAGCGGCTGACCTGGGAAATACATGCCAGAATGAAATGTAAACAGATAAAGAAAAAAAATCAACAGCTGTATTGGCTTATTGGACGGAAATTAAGGTACAAATTTCTACTGTATCGGCAGATCATAAAGCCAATATGGACTTATGGTCTGCAGTTATGGGGCTGTACCAGCAGTCTTCTAGAGCAAAGATCCAAGCTAGACAAAGCTTAATACTAAGAGCAATTGTCGATGCATGCCGTTATTCGAGGAATGATGATATTCATCGAAACTTGCACATCCCGCTTGTAAACGAGGAGATTAGAAAATTCGCTACAGCACACAAGAAGAGGCTACACCAACATGTCAATGTGGAAGCTACCAATTTACTAGATACTAGTTAAGACATCAGGCGTCTTAAAAGGCGCCACCCGGCAGACTTATTATGAAATCATTAAATCTATTAGATAAATAAATGGATTAATATAAACTAATTTTCGCAGTTATGGTCAATGGACTACTGACGTCAACCCATAAGCTGGCTAACAGGATGATATCTTGTTAGTAAGCTACACTTTATTAAATTTGATACTTATTTAACTTCAATGAGTTAAGATCGTATCTTTATTAAAAAATAAAAAAAAAAATGAATGTAATTTAAATGATGGTCACGTATGAATTCGATTTTTATGTCGTTTTCCTGTTAACAAAATATTAAATATCAGCGATTAATTAAAAAAAAAAAAAAAAAATAGAACTTATGGCTTAGAAGTTTACTTTTAAAATTAGGTGAAAATGATGGGGATCAATTTGGACTGCCAAACTTTATTAAGAATGTCCACAAAGATTGTGAAATATCCGGTAGTTTCTGCAATACTTCGAAAGACACGCCATTATGGCCAGGTACAGACGATTTGTTGTTTCCTAAGACATAAGCAACCTCGTTGTTAGTAAAGGGAGAATATAAAAAGTGGTTTGGAAGGCCTGCTGAGAGGTTGTATGACCTCTTCCAGTTCAGGTACAGGCCGTTGCTTCCATGAAGGAATTCATAAATTCATCACTTAAATGCTTAACCCGGTTATAGATGGAACATCTGAAGGCTTTTGATAACCCCACACCTAATTGGGGTTTGCCGATTAAACTGTGTACAAAACTGTTGCTATGTTTTCCTTTTTCCCAGTTTAAATTCACGTTTGGCTAACGTGTTAGCTTTCCTCCAATGAAGGTAATTTTCAGTAATGCTGTTACTTCTATATTGTAAAAAGGCTTTCCTTCTAATACATGATACACGTTGACAGGAATTTGACTATCAAAGATTAGAATTACATTTATACTTATTATTCGATTTATTATGATATAGTGGGATGTTGAACTAGAGAGAGCATTACTGACAGTTTTGTAGGACATTTCAAACTGGATTCTGGGATCAGTTTCACTGCATATGATGAAATAGGTCATCTGAAGCTGAGAACTGATGCCAGTTGGTACGTTTATAATTCCACTTAGGTTTTGAGGAAGGTCCTAGAACTTTGTCATCCTACGCGCCATTTATATTTATTTGGGTGAGTATGGCTACTGTCATTTAATATACAACAGTCTGCTTCTGCGAAAGCATCATACACTATTTGCCCTAAATAATTATTTGTGTGACCACCCCAGGCAACATTGTAGGCATTCCAGTCGCCACCAGTGATATAAGGGTTTCCTAGTGAACAACTGTATAATTTATTTTTAAAACAATTGTTTGGCATGGTGTGTTACAATTTTAGAAGATTGATTTAAATATAATAATACTTATTACGTTGTTTTCAAAAGTTTTTAAAATTTCTGATTAGATAATGCTTGTAATAAATTTCATTTTTTAGTTGGACGTTGAACAATTTTCAAATATAGATTTTTATTATTCGAATATCGATAAATATATAGTTAGTCGAGTTATTATGATATCTAATTTTTGGAGATCATACATCAATACTAATATCAAATTTAAATAATGAATATAAGTTTTTATAGATTTCCAGAGTAATCAGACATCCGAAGTAAAATATGATGTTAATCGGTGTTGGTGGGTCTGGTAAGCAGTCGTTGACTGAGTTAGCGTAATTTACTGCGAGGTATAAAACATTCCAAATTTCTCTAACCAGGTAACTGATTTAAGATGATTAATAATGTATAAATATATCTAATACATCTTAATTAGCTTAATATATTTCATTATCATATTTTAAATATATACTTACAATAGCCATGATTAAGTTTTTTTCACGATTAATAATTATGTTGAATGGGCCTTGTAAAACACGAATACATTTTCATAATTCCTTTATCCCTCTCAAGAGGACGTTATGATGTTAAGAAAGAGTCGCGTATGTTGTATTTCTCCAATGTTGACCTGTATTGAAAAAAAAATTAACGGTCCTTTCAGGTTTAATCCAATTTTAAGTTATTACAAATATTTAATAGCGCACATTATCATTTAAAAATATAATTGTTTTTATAGATGTCATTATCAGTTTGTTTACACGAGATTAACAACAGGAAATTATTTCCGAATTAACTCTGATTATGAAGAGAGAAAATCCTAAGCGTACACTTATTCACAAAAATATGATAGAATAATTTCTGCAACGAACATGTCTAAATTTGCACGTTGTATTCTGCTTTTCACCGGTAAAATTGTGGAAGCATACTGTAAGTTTATCAACATGATACAAAAATATTAAAGTGGAAGTATTTCATTTATTCGATTTTAAATTATATATTCGTACAACATAAACATTTTAGCAGTAGATAATATTATTGCTAATGTGAGAATTAATCTGGGAAAATATCTCATGTTTCTAAAAACTTAGAAGTTCATTAATCTATGTTCATTCGTTATCTAATACAAATTAAAATCTAACGTTTATGAACATACGACGTGCCTAAGAACAATGACTTACCATTTGCTGGCGCTCTATTCTTTATACCTCCCTCGACAATCACTAAATTACATCGTTTACCAAAGATTTTTCTCAATATTTGTTACAGAGTGATATGCAATTCTTCAATTTGTTTTGCTTAATATCACACACGCAAATTTACTTATTTTGTATGATTCTTTAAGTGTAGTGCATGCGATCCAAAATAACAATTTTACATTTGAAACTAATAAAATTATTGAGCAATGATAATGAATATCTATGTCAAATTTACATGGATTCCAGTTCATATCGAGGTCAAACATAATGAAATTTTTTAATCATAAATGGGAACTTGTTGAGGTATACTGATACTTGTGGTTTCTGCGATATGTTTAACCGCTTCAGCAAGGCGAATTTATTTCTATTATGAAGTTTCTTGTTTTATGTTACGCGAAGCAATTTTAATATACAGATTGAAACAAGTTTGCCTTGGAAAAAAAAACTTTTATTAGTTACACCTCTATGTTCAATACTGACCATTATTTTCTTTTTACGTTCTGATCAAGGTGTAATCTGCTACTGAATTACCATCATCGTGCATGATTGGCCAGCTGAAATACTTGATGACTTAACAGCCCCAATTAATCACATCATCTTTTCATATAATTTATATAACGCTTGCAAATAAATTTAAAAAAAAAAAAATGTTGATAGCATTGGCTTTCATACATATACAAATCTAACATTATTTTGTTCATATATCCCCATATATTTTTGTGTTATTTATATATATTTTAGTTAAGCTATTTTTTATATCTTATTCGTATACCTTTAATATTTAGTTTAAATTTTTTTTATTTTCAAGAGCAATAATGATGTCTGTTATATCCCAAGTTTGATTTATAAATTAATTCTTCCAACACCCGGTAAAATCGTAATAAATTTAACATCGATTTCAAATAGGTCGCAGTATCCAGTTTGATAATCGTCCTCTTTAGTAAACGTTTTCTAATTTTAATTCCTAAAATACATCGATGGAAACGTTTAGCATTTTTTCTGAATAGGTTTTGAATGACGTAACGGACAGAACCATGCAAGCGGAATGCGTAAAGTATCAGGTAGTTCAAGTGAAAGAAAGGCTGAAGTGCTGGTTCAAAATATAGGTAAAGAAAAATTTGTAGCAGAAGAAAAATTACCGGCAATAATGGAAACGTATAAAGCCGGCTGATATCGGTAAAGATAAAAATTTTACGCATAAATAATGTAATTTATATTTCCCTTAAAATTTTGCACATTTATTAAGAATGGAATAAAATTAAGTTGGGTGATTTCCCCCTGAGAAAATGATAACTCCAAGAATTTATGAGTTTTGAGTGATTAGAATTTAATTACAATTTTTTATGAATGTTTTAATATTTACGCACTGAGCATGTAAGCAAAAAATGAAATATTACTATCTGGTAATAAATTCTTTCTAAATATAATTAAATTGAGTCCTGTAGTTAGTCTTTAATCTTATCCATTTATTTGGCTTTCGGTCAAATAGTTTTATGTTAAATATTAGTCTTTCTCGCGCTACTTGTGCTTTCCTTATCCTACTTAATTTTGTTTTTGTAAGCGTCCATGTTTGCGAATCATATATAAGAGTCAGTAAAACACACTGATTATATAAATTCCTTTTCAAACATATCAGTATTTCTTCGTTTCTGAATACGCTGGTGTTTTTCTGCTAGCATTAACATATTCCTATCTGTCGCAATTCTGTGTCCGAGGCATGTATATTCATTTAATGTTTCTATATCTATGCCATCAATTTTTATTCTTAGTTCCTTGTTCGTATTTGATATTACTTTTGTTTTTTCTTAGTCCTATTTTATTTTTGTACATATATTCAACTCCATTATTATCCCTTGTAGTTCTTCAGCATTGGTGCTTAGTCACTACTACATCTGCAAATTTAAGATGAATGAGATATTCTTCATCAATCTTTATACCTTTTGAGTTCCAATCTATTTTTCCGAATATAGATTCTAATACAGCAATAAATAGTTTTGGTGATTGTGTATCTCCTTGTACTTCTCATTGCTATTTATTATTATTGGTTTTTTTTTGTCCCATAATGTTATCTGCATCGTTGCGGGCTGGTAGATGTTCTTGACTAGTTTTATATTATTTTTCTATTCCACTATTATACAATGCATCTATTACCGCCAGTATCTTGAATCAAATGCCTTTTCGAAATCTATATGTGCAGTTTTATATTATATTCCTCGCATTTGTACTAAAACCGGATCTAAAGCCTGCTTGTTCTCTTAGTTGTTAAATTCAATGCATTTTATACGAGTGAAAAGTTTATACAGTTAGTTTAATATACTGATTGGTCTATAGTTACCAAGGTTTTGTGTATCTCCTTTTTTATTAATTAGGATTATTCCCGCTTCTGTTCACTTATGCGATATAGTTTTTTCATTCAGACATTTATTAAATAACCCTTCTATCATATTTATCAGCACACTGTCTCCGTACTTAATAATTCCTGTTAATATGCCGTCTGTGCCGAGTGTTTTATTAATTTTTGAAAATCGTAGTGCATTATAAACTTTTCCTTTAGTTATTTTTAGGATATTTTCGTTTCTATTATTACCGCTTCGATTGTAGTTATTCAGTGAGGCCATCGGTTCTATTTTTTTTTTCACTTCTT